>RJWM01048936.1:0-11301 GCA_004363535.1 Dasyprocta punctata
ACTTTTTAGTTACAAACTTTTTCCACCGCTAAATTCTGGCAACTACTAATCAGTTCTTCGTCACTCCAGAGTTTTGTTTTGAGGAATACTATAAAAATAGAATCATACAGTAAATGCACTTTTAAGAAAATTCACTACTTGGTGATCCAAGTAGTTGACTCAGTCTTTATTTTCAGTCACAGCAAATGGAATTATGTTATTGTGCTGCTATTTGTTTATCCGTTCACCTTTTGAAGAATATTCAAGATTTTTTCCCTCAAGCCTGGATGATTAGGAATAAAATTCCTATAAATATTTATAAACAATATTTCATGTGAACATAAATTTTGATTACTTTAGGTAAATATGTAGAAGTGCTGAGGCTGGTCAATGAGTAAGTAAGTGCATTAGCATTTCAGAAAACTTCCATGGTAGTTTCCAGAATTATGTTTGCATCATTTATATTCCCTTAGGATAGGCTTTTTATCAATTTATTCCTAGGGAGGACTTAGTTAAATCTCTGTCTTTGTCTTTGTCTCTCTCCTTTCTCCCTCCCTCTCTCTGTTTCTATTTTTCTCTCTCTCTCACACACGTATAATAAATTTATCTATCTGCCTATCTATCTAATGAAAACATCTATACTGAATAAGAATGATGTGTCAGGTATAGACCAAAGTTTAACATATAGGAATGTAAGAAGTCTCAACATTTTTATTCTTGGCCAATTTTACTTATTGAGAGTCCGTGATTATGGGAGATATAGTCTCAGTGTAAGCAGATTACAAAGGAAAAATAAATGAATATCAATTAAATGTACCCCTCTTTCTTTTAAAAACTAGTCTAGTTGTAATCTTCATTATAGGGTCTAAGTCTTTTTAGCTTTCAATATAAGTTTGAGTATATAAGTAGCCAATTTACAGATAAGGAAACCAAATGTCAAAACAGTTGAATGTGCCAAATATTTACAGCTAGGCAAAGGACTGTAACTATGTCTGTCTTGTTCCACTTCTTTAATCCTTTATATATTGTATGTATTTCAATTTCTCTAAATCTTTTTTTCCGTGTAAAGTGTGGAACCAGATTAAATCTAAGTAGTACTTCTAAGTGCTATTGATCAAAACCGTGAAGAGTATTAGATCCTAGAATTTCACTCTTTTAGTTTTATAATAGAAATTTTAGTTTTCCAGATGCATCATAACTGTTTAAGAAATGGATAGAAAGTAAAAAATGATGTCAGGAAAGTTGTGATAGAAAAATTGAAGTCATTTTTCAAAGATGTTAGTATGAGGTAGAGAAAGGCAAAAATGTCATTGCAAGTAACAAGAAGGAGGAGAACATAAAGAAGAAAATTAAAGGGGCCAGAAAAGATAAAAGAAAAAAATTAGAGACTAAGAGTAAGAGATAGTATGTAAAACAGAACTGGGATGAGAACAGTGTCAGTTGTTTGGTTTTGCCAGAGGTAAGACTAAGTGAAAGAGATAATGGAGGGGACAAAAAGTGTAAGCTAATCAGATGCAACACGATTATGAACTCATGCTCAGAGTTGTCAAGAAATTCTAAAACAGAACTTGCATTATTGTGAAGTGAATTTTTGGCTAATGGACTATTTTACTCTGACATTACTCTAACACAAAACATTAAGAATAGCTATTGGGATTGCATTGGTCCCAGGTGACTATTGTAGGTATAATTCTAATGATTAGTAAGGGAAAATATTAAGAGACATTTCTTGGAATATATTATCTTAGTAATTATTACTGATGTCTATATGAATTTATTCAAGGTATGACTCAATGTAACTATCATATTTGATAATTTTTATCTTATACTTATTAATTCTGTTTGCTTTTATAAGAACTAATAGGATTCTATGTTTTGTAACACAAAATGAAATATTTTAGGAAGTATTTCTCAATAAGATTTTCTTTTCTTTCTAGATCAAATTACCTATACTTTATTTACTTTACAGAAATAAAACAATGGTGATGTCTTTTAAGGGCATATATTGTATAGTATATGTATCAGTCAGGGTTTACTAGAGGAACAGACATGACACAAGATATACAACTGTATAAGAAATTACAAGATTGGCTTGCAATGGTCAGCCACAAAGTTGAAGAGGGTGTCTACAAGCTGGAGAGTGAATGGTCCAGTCCATGGGCTGGAGCTTACTGCAGTGTCCTGTGCAAGTCCATATCAGGCTGATGGATCTATGACTGAACACTGAAGAATCTACAACGGAAGGATGAAGAGTCTTATGATGAAGGCTGAAGAGTCTACGATGAAGCTGATCAGTCTTTGCCAGAAACCAGGAGACAATGTCCAAGCTGAAGGCGAAGACTGGAGCTCCTCCTCTGAAGAAGCACCAATCAGTCCCTCCTCATTTGCCTTTTATAGTATGCAGGCTGCTCCCCTGGGGTGGAGGTAGTACTCACACCATCTGACTGCCCTCCTCTTGCACAGGCTGAGGATGTTGCAAACTAAGGACCCTGGCCACCTGCCGAATCACTTAGTTAAACTGCTGACTTTCTCAAATTAACACAATGAACAGGTAACTGCTTGTTTTCTACACCCCAGAATGCAGAGCTGCTAAGTTACTTAATTAAGCTTCTAGACTTCTCAAGTTGACGCAACGTGTAAACCATAACAGAAAAACAAAATAATTTGAAAAAAAGAAAGAATTTTGCAGTAAAGGCAAAGTAAAGCTGAAAATGAAAGAGTACATCATGAAACTCAATATCATACCCTTTGGCATGAATAACCACTGAGTTCATTAATTAGAAAATATTAATTAAGCTTTTCAGTGTAGAGGTGTATTATATATTTGGTACCCAATGGTGAGATTGAAAGTCTCTCTTCTCTCTTCCTTTCTCTCTTTCTCTCTCTCTCTCTCCCAGAAATTTTAAAATGTGATACAGTCTAAATTCAACATTTAAAGTCAAATATGCAGAAAAATCAAAAAAGCAAATTTTGAAGAACAAAGAACTAAGCTCTTTGCAATGATCTTATGGATTTCAGCAACTCTACTAGTACATTAAATTAAACTTTTGGAAATATCAGACCAGTAAGACATTAAAGATGTTTGTAAATATCATCACATCAAAAATAATGGTGAGATGAACAAGTGATACTTCATTTATCAATTTTTTGAATTTGTTTTTATAGTCATGAAGAAAATAGTCAACTTCTCACAATTTCGGTAAGTGAACTAAGCTAGATTTTTAAAGGAATTTGAGCTTTCAGTGTTTATTGTTGTAAGACATTTTAAATTAGAAGAAATCATTATAGAAAATCCTCTATACTTTTACTCTTTTGGAGTTTCTCAAATGAACACACAAAAATACTCAAAATCTCTATTTTCAGAATTTTTATATATCATGAGACAAAAATTTTCTGTTTAATCAAACAGCATAACAAGAAACATTTAAACAATAAAAGGATAAGAAAAGTAATTTATTTGTCAGTCAAAAATGTAAAATGCAATATTAAAGTGAATTCAAAATAAACAATAAATTATATTTTTGGTAAATGGATGTCCTAAGACATTCTGAAACATCCCTAAATACTATTCATTGCTTATTTGAAACATAATTTCCCTGATTTTCCTATATTTTACTTAATAATTGTCTCATCTATACTTATTTCTTTTATATTTTCATTGATTTCTTGAAAGCCAATACAATTTAATTCTAATTTTCTAATTTTTTAGTGTCATGGAGTGAAAAAATATCACAAGTTGGAAACATTTTAAATTACCGTTGTTTTGAAATGTCAGTGATTACTAGATTAGCTAAAATTGTCAAATGTCTCAATTGATTTCTAAATGGTTGATTTTTTTTCCTTTTCCATGCATAAATCTACTAGAAAAATATTTCCTTTTTAGATTAGGCAAAATAATATTTTGAAAAATAAATATTACAGTGAGGTCTTTTTATAGTTTATTCCCAAAGCATTTCAAATTGGTTTACTCAGTCTCAGAAATGTATACAGCATTTGTGTACAAAATAAATTTATGTGGGATGTGAACTGCATTCAGTGAGCATTTCCTAGGTGGCATCCAGAAAAATTGATCAAGAACATATTGTTGGTGAATTATTTCAGATGAAAAAACATAGCTTCACAAAAGACCCAATGTAGATATGAAATAAAATTTAGCTTTCGTGGATGGGGAAGGGCGGGAATACTAAGAAAGCCCCATTTTGAAGCCCAGGGTCACAAGTTCTTCCATAGAAAAGGCTGGACCAAGATAAGAATAGCATAGCCTTGTAAATTGTTGTAGTACTGAGTAACAAGAAACAGGAGTTTATAATTTTTATGGAGGGATGATAAGAGCATGGAGAAGACATCCCTTTGAAGTTTGGGATGAACACAACATGAGAAAAATGTCTGACAGGGCAGTGTAAGAAAACTGACAAGTTTTGTGAAGGAAATACTTAGGTTATATATTTACAATCAGGCATGATTTATAGTGCTGTTGGCTATAAGCTGAATGTTATTAAATCAGAAATATATATTAAGTTGTTTTTCAATGGAAATACACAAAACACAAGTGATTGATGAAAATGTTATGACCACAGGATCATAGGAACCTCTTTTTCCCCTTAGGATCAATCATTTAGTATTTGCTGATACAATTTTGCCAACAACTTTATAAAACACAGTTACTATAATGACTACTTCTCAGAAGGTTTATGATCTAATCATCTCATGTTTCCAGCCTCTGCCATTCGATTTGAGAGGTAATTTTTGATTTTTTTTTTTTTTTTGCACAAAGTAACTAACCATTGTCACGCATTTTCTTCAGTCATTTGTGGTGCATGTATTTGCTTTGCCCACTGCCAATCTAAACCAGGATTTCTTCTGGAGCAATACTTTGACAAAAACTACAACATTGAAATTGACTTGTTATCTTCATTAAAAACTGATAATGCTTATGGGTTTTTAAAATCAATAGTAAAGCTAAATTTAATATGTCTGCTGCATAATTCAACATTGTTTTGATTATTATAGAGCCACATTTTTCCCAGAAACTTTGTAGATTTAAAAATTTAAGTATACTGGTAAATGTTAAAATAATTTATGTGAAATTAGCAATGAGGAGCAAATCACAACTCTGGTATCTTTTTCAGCACAGTATTTTCTCTCAGATGATTAACAGTTACTCAGATGATTACATTTGAATTGAAATATTGTATGGAAATATAACAGGGAACATTTTCATTTGATGATGAGTAAATCTATATATATTAAGTACTTAACTGACATGAATCACTCTAGTGACTTGTTTTGTGGCTAATAGACCCTTATATTTTATATTTGCAGAAGTGTGCCATTGATCACATATCATGACTGAATGTATCATTATCTCAGTATATCGCTATCACATTGTTATTCTCATTTATGTCTTATAGAGTTTTATGTGGAAGTTCCTTTTTCATACACGGAGATACAAAGAGAAGTAAACTTGCTGAGATCAGAATAATGAAGGGGATAATATTTTCCCTTATTTGATAATAGGGAAATTGTGAGGCAATTTCTCTATGTTTAGTTTCTCTTTAATTTTCTTTTCAAGAAAGTGACTTTGCTGGTAGACTCAAATTCAGGCTGTTTCTTAACATTTTCTTGTCACAAATGACTTTTCAACTTGGTCATACAGCGATGTAAAACAACTCCTAAAGCTGGTCTCTAAAATCTGGAGAAAATTTAGTAAGAGGACATCCTGACCTTTTTATGAGAAGATTAAATAAAAAAGAAAAACTGACATGGGTCAATATATGAATTAGTGCTCATCCCAAGTTTTATGCAAATATTGATAGAACTTAGTCTTCATAGCAAAACTAATTAATATTTTTCTTGAACCATGTAGACTGGTAATTTTTACCATCATTTGATTTATGACACTGGAAATTTAATCTAATTTAAATTACTAAGTTATTAAAATATTATGATTTTAATTATTATTGTTCTTGAGATAGGGCTTCCCTGCGTAATCCAAGCTAGGCCTGAACTTACCATGTAGCCCAGGGTGGGCAATTCAAGCTTGCAGCAATTCATCTGTCTCAAGCTTCCAAGTGCTGGGATTACAAAACTATGACCACCATCCCCAGTTCTTCAAAAATACTACTTTTTGTGTTATTGAGAATAAATTGTTTCAATATTAGTGAGATCTAAGTGTTTGTCTGGTAATTTATGGTTAAGATATTGATCCTTAAGGAAACAATGACAAGTTCTAACAAAGTGTTTAAAGAACAGTCTTCATGAAAATGTTTGGTATTTACTATAAAGCAGGTGTTATATTGTGATTTATAACACTGATATAATTTAATTCTCACAATAATTTATTATTTTTCATTTTTCAAACTAGAAACTAAGGTTAATTTATTCTAAATAACTTTTTGAAGGCCACAAAGCAAACAAGTTGTCCCTAATACCTTCACTTTCTTGAGGTATTGCTTCCTTATGATTCCTACCCTAACCTATTTCATCCCTGAGACCACCTGTGTTCTGATGGTATTGTGCATTTCTACTTGTTGGAGTATCAGTTTGAGTAAAGGATGACCCATGAGTGGAAGGACTATATACACAAATGCAAACTCTAGTGTGAAACTCTTCACAATTATTTGCAAAGCAAGTGACTAAAGTGAGAAAATCACTATTGGATATCGGGAAATGTGTTTCAGAGCTTTTTTATTTGATGTTACCTTCTTTTATTTTGTGGTACTGGGGATTGATCACAGGGCTTGCTCAGGCTGGGCAAGTACTCTACCACTGAGAAACATCCTAACACTTTTCATATTTTTATTTTGAGATAGTGTCTCACCAAATTACTGCAAGGCTATACTATAGTTACATTTGAAAATGTCTGTAAATTAAATGGCAATGTCATGAGTATATGCAGGTGAGTGACATGTTTTGTAACATTTGAATAATTGCTTCAAGCAATTTAATAGTTTGAGAGAAAGCAGATTAAAATTCACCTTCTCACATTATGGTCAAATGATCAATTTAATACTCAATACCATAAATTTCTAAGAAGCAAAATTATCTTCTTGACAATATGCTATGTTAGTTTCCATATCATATTTCTGTCTCTGATAATTAAGTTTTCCTGTATATATTGTTAAAATATATATTGTAGTGATTTGTAGCAAAGGATATAATAAGAATTCCAAATCAGTAATGAAAACTTCTAAATACAAAGTGAAGAAATTGTTTCATAATTTACCTTCTTTTTAAAGATTTTTGTAGACATATAGTTTTATTTTAGCAACAATTTACACACGTTTAGTGGTTAAATCTGAGCATAACCTTTTATTTCCAGTGAGAACAGAAAATAAATTGAAAATAAATTAACAAAATTACAATAGAGAATGTCAATTCTAAACAAGACACCCGGGGCCCTCATGATTTACGTTCTAACTAAATTCTTGCATAAAATTTCATTTTATAATATAATTAAGTTGTTATCAAGTAGACTACAAATTTTGACTTCAAATCACTGTCTCCATTCTACTACATTAAAACATGAGTTTACAACATGATTTTAAGAAGCTTTTAATAGCCTGATTCCATTGACTCATACAGTTTATATATTTCAAAAAATAGTTATGATCAATGTTAACATTGTGATATATGAGATAGCTGCATTTTATGTTTTTTATATCCTACTGCTTTAAAATGAAAAATTTCTTGTTCAGAGGAAATCATTTTATGCTCAGTGGGAAGTAAAACTGCTTTTGTTCACTGAGAAAGCTTTCTCTGAAAAAAATACTAGAATAAACAAATTTTCAAGGGATATTTTCATGTACGTATTCAGTAAATGAAAAATGATTTGTAAATTATATTACTTTATATCTTGAAAAAATCTTTGAGTTTACAGTCTAAACATATCAAATATAGCACACAGAACTTTGAGTTGTAAAATAGAAGGCAAGCTATGCAAAGAAGTATAATCTTATACCTCCCATTTTAATTTCTCTGTTTTTACTTAGCTGTCTTCTACTGTTTCTGTTCACTAATATGACAGTGAAATGCCTCCTATGCAGCATTCCAAGCTGTAAATATTATTTTCTGTATTTTTAGTGAGAATCTGAACAATAACAGCAACAAAAAGAAACCTTGGGTAGCTAAATTTGGTAGATGCTCCAGATTCTCTTTATCAAAATTCAAGTAATTTCTCAGAGAACTATTTTAGGGTTACATTCATATCTTATTTATGTACATCTTAGCTTCAAGTTTAATGGTTTGATTTTTTTGTTCCAAGATTACAAATAATTAAAAATAATAGTAGAAGCTGTGACATGAGCAACTATAGTCAGGCAAACTAAAAGCAGTGATGATACATACAAGAAGTATTTACCAAGAAAATGCAAGTCAAAGAAATAAATCAGAATTAACACTTCAACCAAAGCAAGCAACAATGATAAAAACAGTAATAGTGAGCAGAAATACAGAAAAATTATTTGGAATCATTAGCTCAGGAGGAAATACTGTGTTTTAATTAGCTCCTGCAAATACTTCAATATTTCTCCATAATAACTAATGCTCATAACAATGGCACAAAATAGTAAATATATTTTAGAAGAAGTTGAAAAGAAAAGAATATATTCCAATTTTCAAAAATTAAGTTTTGTTTGTTTGGCAGTACTGGGATTGAATCCAGGGCTTTTGGGCTGTTTTAAATTCTTAGCTCATTTTTATTTTTCATTTTGACATGGTCTTGCTAAATCACTATGTTGCCTAGGCCAGGTTCCAACTTGTGATCTTTCTGCTTCAGACTCCCAGAGTGTTGTGATTAGAGGTTTGTATCACCATGATCAGTGGAATATAGTCACACTGCTTAATCAAATTGAATAATAAATTATATTGAAACATAACGGAATTAAGAGGAACTCTAGAATCCTTAACCACTGATCTAAATTTTTTCCAGTAAGCCCATGTTTCTAAAGGTTCTACCAACTCTCAAAAGTGCCACAGGCTAGGGACTCAGTATTCAACACAGGCTGTTGGGGGACATTTATCCAAACTGTAAGAGGCAAATCTGATAGGTGAATTAACTAATGCATCTCAAATTTTATTAATAGACTATTCCTTTTTTTTTTTTTTTTTGGAGGCACCAGGGATTGAACTCACAATCTTGCACCTGTCAGACAGGCGCTTAAGGCACTGAGCCAAACTCCTGGCCCCTGGTTTTTTGAGGCAGGGTCGCACTGTGTAGCTCAGGCCGGCCTTGAGCTTGCCTTGTAGCCCAAGCCGGCCTCGAACTCACAAGGGTCCTCCTACCTCAGTCTCCCGAGTGCTGGGATTAAAGGCATGCGCCACCATGCCCGGCTCAGCTATTCAGGTTTTTAAATGCTACTAAGTATAATGCTAATAAAGATAAAGGATTTCCTTAATCTGTATATATACACAATCACATATATGTACACATACATAGATATTCATATATGTAGTGTAGGGTCTTGCTATTGATTCTTTTTTTCTGATTTGGTTTCATTTATTATGATATTTCTTAAAGATTACTCTTATGTTATTGCATACTGCTACCATCCAAAACAGAAATTAAAAGAGAATAACACATTTGTGTTTTATACTTTTCTGTATATCAAATTATGTACTAAGAATTTTAAATTTATGATTTTATTTTACATATAATGTAAGAGGCTAATATTTTATCTACACTTTACAAATAAAGAAACAATAGAAGAAGTTAAATAGCTCTTGTACTGTCATGGAGTTGGATGGGACTGAGTCTGCAATCTAACTTCCAGGTCTATGCTCTTATCTAATACTGCCCCACATTTATTTGACCAATAGCATTTTGTTCACACAAACATCATCCACATTCCCAAGAAAAATTGTATATAGAAAGACTTTTAAGTACTGTCCAGATTAGATGGACAGTAGTATGTTTTGCTCATCTTTGTGTTTCTAGTGTATCAGATAGGATTTATGGCTCAATATTTAATTGAAATACCATGACAGTAATCATAAAATAGTACTCAAATGCCACAATTTAGAAAAATATTTGAACCAACAGAAATGACAGAACTCTAACAAGAGTAGGGAGTTAATAAATATAACAATATGCAGAACATGAATCAATTTTGGAAACGATTGATGCCTATGTTTTTTTGTTTTATTCATTACTGAACAATCATGGTAAAGGAAAAAAAAGCTAGAAGTAGTTTAGAATATTTCTTATGCTTTTGAGTACAAACTTGAAAAGTCATAATTATTATCCACTGAGCATCACTTAGCCATTTGAAAAGAAATGTAATTTCCATTTCACAAAATAGTTTCTGTATTAACTAAAACAGGTTCAACTCTTTAGAAAATAGACTCACATATGTATTATCAGAGATAGTAACATTTTGTTCTGCTGGCAGCACTGGATGGGTGAAAATACTGAGTCATTATTTCTTTCTGTTGTTCTTTGGGGACCAAGGTTGATAGAATTTTTGCCCTTTTAACATCCTGCCTCCATGGTCATTCTCAAAGTTCTCTACATTCTAGACTGCTAGTAGCAAGATAGAGAAAAATGGGAATTTTATGAATATTTATATTGGGGAATTTTATGAATCAGACTTTAAGTGGCACTCATAGCTTTTATTCAAATACCAGTGGTTGGAACTCAATGACACAGCCACACTTAATTCCAGGAAGACTGAGAAATGCGGGACCTGGAAAGCCAACTATTTTTCAGCCTCAGTATATGAAGAAAAGAAAATAGTTTTGCTGGTCTACTAGTCACAGTGTTTTTGCTATATTAACTTAAAATAAAATGTTGCCAACAATTGCTTCAGGATCCTGCATGCTGAAAAAAAGCAGAAATTGAGATTGTAGTCATTATCTGGCAACTAGGCATATCTTTTAATTATGGAATATAACCACACCAGTTGGGGTCATCAACTTATGATAGTTGAGGGTATATATATATATATATATATATATGCATATATAAATGTATATACTTTATATACTATATATTATATACACTTATATATTTATATATATAATTATATATATATATATTTAACTTTATGATGGTCCAAAAATGGTATGCATTCAATAAAAATTACATCAAATTCTGGGCAGCAGCTGTGATCTGGAGTTCTCAGTATATACTCTACTTTGTACTGTGTTACCAAGCAATGATGTTCAGTAGGTTCAGTACATTAAATGCATTTCAACTCATGATAACTCCAACTTAATATGTGTTTCAATTAATAATAGCTAGGACTTGGCATAGTCAAGGAACATTTTTATAAGATGATTTGGCTTTTGACATGGAGCTATTCCTAATTGAAAGAAGAGAGATTT
>RJWM01048937.1:0-11302 GCA_004363535.1 Dasyprocta punctata
ACTATACTACAAAGCTACTGTGATAAAATCAGCATGGTACTGGAATCAAAACAGACCTGAAGATCAATGGAATAGATTAGAAGATACAGACACAACTACAAACACACTTAGCCACCTCATCTTTGACAAAGCGGCCAAACATGTACATTGGAAGAAAGATAACCTCTTTAACAAATGGTGCTGGAGAAACTGGCTTTCTATATGCCGTCAACTAAAACTAGATCCATGCCTATCACCATGCACTAAAATAAAGTCAAAATGGATTAAAGATCTGAATATAAAAACAGAGACACTAAACTTACTAGAAGACAGAGTAGGTAAAATTCTCGATGCCATAGGAGTAGGCAGAGAGTTGATGAACAAAAATGAGATTGCACGGGAAACACTTCCCAGAATCAACACCTGGGATCTCATCCTACTAAAAAGTTTTTGCATGTCAAAGGAAATCTCCAGCATAGTGAAAAAAAAACCCACAAACTGGGAAAATATCATAGCAAATTGTTCATCAGACAAAGGACTTCTATCTAAAACATATAAAGAATTAAAAAAAATCAGGCCCCTAAAATTCAAGGACCCAATCCAAAAATGAGCATCTGAGATGAATACACACTTCTCAGAGAAAGAAACACAAATGGAAAATAAATATATGAAAAAATGTTCAACATCAATGGTCATTCGGGAAATGCAAATTAAAACAACGCTGAGATTTCATCTCACTCCAGAAAGAAAGGCCAAGATAAAAAAAAATCACCCAATAACAAATGCTGGAAGGGCTGTGGGGAAAAAGGAACTCTTCCCCACTGTTGGTGGGAGTGTAAGCTGGTGCAACCACTGTGGAAATCAGTGTGGAGATTCCTCAAGGAGCTAGGATTGGAGATCCTATTTAACCCAGCTATCCCACTTCTGGGCATTTTCCCAGAAGAATTGAAAACATCATACCACAGTGATATTTGTGCACCCATGTTTATAGCAACTCAATTTGTAATAGCCAAATCTTGGAAACAACCCAAGTGCCCATCAATCAAGGAATGGATAAAAAATGTGGTATTTCTATACAATGGAGTACTACTCAGCTATCAAGAAAGATTGCATCGAGACTTTTATAAGTAAATGGACACGACTTGAGACCATACTCATAAGTGAGATAACTCAAACCCGCATATGTAAATACTGTATTGTCTCTTGAAACAGTATATATGATCCAAACTCTACAATAAATACTGTGTAAGGGTAAGAAACTGCTCAAAGAGCAAAACTAATTGGGAAAGGGAAAAGGAGGAAAGCAGGATGGAAAAAGGGAAAAGACATAAATCTGTATATATGTATATGTAAGATAGATAAAATGACTATACTGCTGAATGTATTAGTTATTGAGAAAGAACAGTTATTGCTCATATGATTAGATCAATTTTACATGTCTATATTTGTTAATGTAAACAACCGTGTTGAAGATAACAATATGCAATAGTGCATCCATTGTCAAGTTCCTATCATCTTGTTTTATAAACCTATAATGTTACTGTTTTGGATTTGCTACTGTGGTTTTTTTGTCTCTTTTGCTTTTTGTCTTTCTTTTCTGTGTCTTTTTTCTCTTAAATAAAAAAATATAAAGGAGAAACAATAAAATTGTATGAGTATAAAGTATTTGTACTCATGCTATGACTTTTGTATTATTTAAATTAAATTGTGATAAATTTAAAATGTTAACTGTAACCACAAATGTAAACACCAAGAAAATAAGTGAAAGGTATACAGGAAAGGAAAGAAAAAGTATTAAAATGGTATAGTACAAAAAATAAAGACCCTGAGGTGGTAGCTCAGATTGCTTGCCTAGCATGTGCAGAACTGTGAGTCCAATCATCAGCATTACAAAACAAACCAACCACAAAATCCAAATCCTTGAAAAAGTGTAGTGAAAGAATTGAGGAACAGAAAGCATAGAAGACATACAGAAAAAACATAGCTAAAGGATAAAAGCAGTCTTTCTTCTTGTTAATTACTGTAAATAAACTTTCCAATCAAAGGCATAGATAGACAGGATAGAATAAAAACATGATTTGTATATGCTGTATTTAAAGATACAAAAAATTGGAAAAGATAGTCTAAGAAAATAACATTTTCAACAATAAGTATTTTATCAGGCAAAATAATAGATTTTGTATCAAAAATGTCACACAAGACAAAAAATATCAGCATGTATCAATAAGTTTCAATTCATCAAGAAGATACAATTACAAACATACATACCAAATAGTATGAAACACTGAAATAACACAATAGCAGAACACACATTCTTCTGAAATGTGCATATTATCTTCTCCTGGATAGACCATGTATTAGGCCACAGGACAAGTCTTAATACATTTAGAAAGATTGAAATATAGAGTATCTTTCCAACTACAATGGAATGAAACCATAAATCAACAGCAGAGGGAAAACTGCAATACTCATGTGGAAATTAACACACTTTTTAATGACCAGTGGATCAAAAAAGACATTACAACACAAATTAGAAGAAATATTAAAACAATGAAAACAAAAACATGATATATAGAAAATTTGAATTGCAATGAAATAAAAAACACTACTCAGTGAAATTTATAATAGTAAATATCTACACTAAAAAACATCTTAGTCAGGTAGTAGTGCATATATATAATCCCAGCACTCAGGAGGCTTAGGAAGGAGGGTGATGAGTTTGAGGCCAGTCTGAATTACATAGTAAGTTCTAAGCAAGTTTGGATTACATAGCAAGACTCAAAAAGAAAAAAAGAAAAGAAGAAAAATGAGAAGAAAGACCTCGAATCAACAACCAAACTATACATTTTATGAAATATTGACCTAAAAAGAAAAAGAAACAAGCTCCCCTTTAAAAAAAATAAAAACCAAAACATCTAGAAAAAGGAAGGAAATACAAAGATTGTGGTGCAGATAAATGAACTGGAGAAGCAATGGAGAAAATTCATTAAACCAAAAATAGTTACTTGAAAAAAATCAACAAAATTGAAAAAAATTAGATTGACAAAACAGAAAAAGAACTCAAATTACTAAAATTTGAAATAAAAATTAATAGTAATGAGAACATCACTTTGCAGAAATAAGATTACAAGAGAATACTCTGCACCATTGCATGCCAACAACACACAATAGAATATTCTTCCACCGTACATAGGAAGGGAGTACTGATACAATCTACAATGTGAACAAACTTGAAAACCTCATGAGGAGACGACTAGCCTGCCTTCCTGGTGAGTGGTGTGTGACTGGCATGGACTCCAGGAAGAGAATGATCCATGCCTCCTGGGAACCCGCCATGTTGGGTCAGGAAGGTTCCAACCAGAAGACAACTAGCCTGCCTTCCTGGTGAGTGGTGCATGACTAGCATGGACTCCAGGAAGAGAACGATCCATGCCTCCCGTACATCTACCGGCGAGCGGGCTAAGAATCAAGGACCACGTCCCCCACTGTAAGCAACCTGCTGGTTTGGAGGGCCAGCTAAGTTGATAGCAACTAAGGTACATTAAGCAACTAAATGCTTGTATTGTTTGGTTGATTTTGCAGGGCTGGGGCTGGCAGTTTGAGCATCTCTTGGGAAGATGACAGTATGCAATGTAGCAAATATAAGGGATTTCCATCTGTCTTCTCTTTGAGGTCCAATATTGTTCTCACTGTTTTGCTTTATTCTGATTAATTTTTTTCCTTTTTTCTTATTCTGTTTTTATTGGTTTTATTCTGTTTTGTTTTTGGTTTGATTTTACTATACCTGATGGAATGGTCAACTATTGTGATGATAACAAGATATACTATAGTAGTTATTGCTTTCCTAGTATCTTACTTTGAAGTTCTGTACCAGTTCTACTGCTTTGTTTTGATTGACTTTGATCTGTTATGTTTTGTTGGATTTTACTATCTTTAACATAAAAAAATTTTAAAAATTATTAAAAAAAAAAAAAGAAAGAAAACCCTGTGATTTCACTTCTAAGAAATATCTCCAGGGCTTGGGATTTAGCTCAGTGGCATAGGTGCCTGCCTGGCAAGTGCAAGGTCGTGAGCTCGATTCTTGGTACCAAAAACAGAAAGAAAGAAAGAAAGAAAAGAAAAGAAAAAAGAAAGAAAGAAGAAAGAAAGAAAAAAGAAAGAAGAAAGAAAGAAAAAAAAGAAAGAAAGAAAGAAAGAAAAGAAAGAAAAAAGAAAGAAAGAAAGAAAGAAAGAAAGAAAGAAAGAAAGATTGATAGATCTCCAGTAGTCAAATACATAGAGACACAAAGTAAAGTAGAGCTTACCAAGGACTAGATAGGAAAAGGAAGTAGGGATTAGTGTTTGTATTGGG
Organism: Dasyprocta punctata; assembly: GCA_004363535.1. NCBI lineage: Eukaryota > Metazoa > Chordata > Mammalia > Rodentia > Dasyproctidae > Dasyprocta > Dasyprocta punctata. Next base: position 4,331 of record RJWM01048937.1, read on the forward strand.
TATGCTATGTACCCCCAAGTCCTCATATGCTTTTGATGGGGCTGAGTCTAGCATGGGGTTTGGCAATGTGAGTGCTGTACCCGCCCAGGGGTGGAGCTGACATACAGTGTAATGGAAGGTGGGTCTTCCTCTTGCGCTTCCACGCTTCTGTCCCCTCTCTCACTCGCCAGTGCACCTTGCTGCTTGCAGACACCATAAAAGGCAGCTCCGCCACGCTATGCTGACTTGGAGCCAGCTAAGTATGGACTGAAACTCCTGAGAAACTGTAAGAATAAACCTTTCCTTCCCTAATTTTGGGCATCAGGTATTTTGTCTCGTCAATGAGTGAAAAGTAACTAAGACAGTGTTTAATGAATACAGTTTCTACTTTAGATGATGAAAAAGATTTAGAACTAGATAGTAATAATAGCTGCATGTGGGAGACAATTTGAGTGACTCCCTTTGAATGCAGAATAATTACTGCAACTTTGATTATATCAAGACTCATTTCTTTATACTGATATGTACAGAGCTGATTATGGTATTTCCTTCTCTCTTCAATTGGCTCTAAGCATTGCAAATTAGGCTAGCCAGGTACTGATATGTAATCTCTAAAGCCATAAGACAGTCTCCTGCTTCCTCGCATAGTGTTCTCTGTAAAATATATGAGCACAACAGGATGGTAGAGCCAGTCAGCTCAAGGAATGTCAACTGGGTATGAGCCTTGAGATAAAGAGGTTATGAGTCCCCAGAACACAGAAGTTTACATATCAAAAACTGAAGGAACAGCCTCCAAAAACAATTTGCTACCTTAATTGAATTATACAAACTGATTCTTCTGCATATCATTATCTCTGAATTTTGCAAAGATGCTTTTCTCACTACCTGGTTAGCCAGCTCAAGTTACTCATGTAGTTCCCACAATCCTCATTGTCACTCATCTTTGAGCCAAGCCCTTCTTCACAAAATAATAAATTTTGGGAGAGGCCTAGGATCAGGGCCTTTGCCTGCACATCCTCATGAGGATTGGACTCAGGAGCCCTTGGCTGCCCGTAACTTTGAATATGTCTTGGTGTCTTTACTCTTGCCATGGGTTTCATTGGAGGTGGTAGATTGGGATTAACTTGCTGGGATTCCAATAACATCTCAATGGATTATAAATATAACTTCTTGGATTGTGAGGAAGACTGGAAAAGGTATTACAATGCTTGGGGTACTGTACTCAATATTTGGGGTTACAATAGTTGCACAATAGTATGAATGGAATAAATGCCATGAAATTTCATTTCCCACAATAAAAATTAGCCGGTTATTTTATATGTATTTTATCACAATTAAAAAAACACAGCAAGGCATGATTGCATATTAATCTCAAATCTTGCAGAAATTACCAACTCTTTCCATTTGGTTTTCTAACCAAAGGATTGGAGTATTACAGGAGTAGTACAAAGGATAATTAGGGCTTTTGTGTACAGTCCTTTATATCGGTTGTGGGAAAATATGACCAGAGGAATGCTTGATATGAATGAAAATTGAAGGGACCTTGAGGAGGATGGTTCCCAGGCTTCTGGCATGCATGGTTAAATTTAGAGCAGATCTGCAGAACAACAGCAGAATAAATGACAGGTTATTCTCAGAGATGTTTGCTCTGGTCATTGTGCTCCTCCTGGCCTCTGATAAGCCTCCTGCCTGATAAGCTTGCTTAAAGTACATTAACATATATCATGCAGGAGGCCATCCTTTTCCATCCCTGTCCAGTGGTCAAAGTGCCTATACAATCATTGCAATGTGTTTTTTTTTCCTTTTCCATCTTTGTTCTCATGTCCTTGGTTTATGAATAAAAAGTCACAGAAGTTTCAGTTCAGGGGTATTTCCCTGAGGCTTTCTTATACTGAAGAAGCAGCACTCTTTCCATGCTTCTTGATGATTGAATTGTTTTGTCTCCAAGTACTTTTTCATTCTCTGTACTCCCATGGTTATGCACTGCAACAATTGGTCTAATTCTCATATAGCTTCTGGTTTTAGGAAATGTTATTTTATATTAGTTAGGGACTTATGCAGGTTTACTTCAACTTGAATGGGGTATAAGATAATTTTTCTAATGTCTCTGGATAACTTGAGACCACAAAAAATCCAACAGAATGTATAACACAGTACAAGTATCACTTATCAGTTTACATTCAGAAAAATTTTGTTGGCTTTGAATTGCAATCATGTCCCCTTTATCTTTGTTTTTCACTGCTTCTTTTGTCCTATTTCCAAAAGCATTTTCCTCTTTTGAATGAAAGAAACATGCATATTGTAGGTTTCTAAAATTATTCACCAAGGAGATATATATGAGGCAAAGGAACAGCAAAAAGGGACATAAACCACCAAATAATACCACTTGGAATTTTTGAAATCACTTTTTTAAAATTTTATTTTAAAGATAGTAAAATCCAACAAGAGACAACAGAACAATCAAAACAAAGCAGTAGAACTAGCATAGAACTTCAAAGAGAGATGCTATGAAAACAATAGCTACTACAGTGTATCTTGTTATTTTCAGTATAGTTGACCATTCCATCAGGTATAGCAAAAACAAAACAAAAACAAAACCCAAAAAAGCCAATAAAAACAGGATATGAAATGAAGAAAAAGAAAAAAGAAGAAATGAAAATTAATCAAAATTAAGCAAAACAATGAGAACGATATTGGTGCTCGAAGACAAGACAGAGGACAACCCCACATATTTGCCACACTGCACAATGTCATCTTCCCAAGAAATGCTCAGACTGTGGGCACCAGGCCTGCAAAATAACCTAACATTACAAGCATTTAGTTGCTTTATGTACCTTAGTTGCTATGAGCTTAGCCAGTGGTCTGAGCCAGCAGGTTGCTTACGGGGGTGGGGAGGGGAGGCCTTGATTTGTAGCCTGCGTGCCGGTAGGCCTATGGGACACATATCTCTTTCTCTTCCTGAGTCTGTGCAGTCATGCACAGTCACCAGGGAGGCAGGCGGGTTATCTTCTGATTGCTGCCTCTCTGTCCAACATGGCGGGTTCTCAAAAGGCACATCATTCTCTTCTGGGAGTCCGCACGGTAGCGCTCACTCAGCAGGGAGGCAGGCGGGTTATCTTCTGGTTGCTGTCTCTCTGCCCAATGTGGCAGGTTCTTCAAAAGGCACATTGTTCTCTCCCGGCAGTCCGCACAGTCGTGCACACTCACCAGGGAGGCAGGCGGGTTATCATCTGGTTGCTCCACTTGGAATTTTTTTGTCAGATGATTTCTTTCTTGAAATATTTCCCCTTATACTTCACTTGCTGGGTATTCCACTACATCAATGCTGATGTTATCTATGGTGATGTCGTGAGGGTGAAGACCAAAAAAAATTACAGCCTATGGACTGAGCAATCCTTGGGATCTCTTTAATGGTTCTGTTATAGACAGTTGAGTTAGGTAGAAATATTATAGGCAGTTAGGGCTGGTCCCTCAAGGAAGTCAGGGCAAAGATGAAAAGTCATATGTGGCTGGAAGGCACATCTGTTACAGGCCAGGACTCAAGATAAGGACAGAATGACAAAGCCTAAAATAAATTGTAACATCTGGTCTAATGAAGTCTAGATAGACCTCAGAGGGTGACCAAGACCCTCAGCCTCATTCCTTTCTGAAAAGTTCTTTGTTCCTTTCATGTACATTTGCTGTGTGACTTGCTTCCCCATTGGACCAGTATTACCTAAGCATTTATACTTACAATATTATTGGTTGATCATAGTTGTAAGCCATGTTGTACCCATGTGGTTATGTTCTATTAAACTTCTCCTGAGAAGCGAGGTCCTCAGCAACCCACTTGGGGCCCCTCCTGCTTCTCAAGACCTGTAGCTCTTCACCTCAATAAATACTCCTACTCTTAACCTCCTCTGTTCCTCAGAATTCATTCTTCAGTTTTGGGGAACATGAACTCAGCATATCAGACATCTAACAGCTCAGGAGTTATAGTTCCCTTATAATATTTGGATCATTTGGAGGTCTTATATCATTTCCTACATGAGATCCAGAACATTTTCTGGCTAAAGATTGGAGCTGCATCTGTCGGGCAATGTTGACAGTCTCCTCAAAAGCAGTATTTCCACTGTGTTTAGCATTTTTCTGTTTCCATCTGTCTCTTGGTGGCCCAGTGAGGGCTTTGATGATCAAGGCAGAGGCAGAAGGTCCCACCTCAGTCTGGGTCTGTCTCTTCTGAATGATCACTTTCACCATAATCATCAGATCCTTCCAGTCACCAGTTTTCTGGGCAATGTCATCACCAACCTGTTTTGGCAATCTCATACATAACTTGTTTTGGGGTATTTGTTTTGTTTTGTTTTGTTTTGTTGGCAATCTTAAAGACCACAAGAGATGTGGTGCTGACCTTACCATTGGTGCACCACAAGCATCCAACTTTTATTTCACTGAGGTGGAACTTGGGTAGCATGGTGAAAGTAACTTGTGTGTTATTTGAGCCCAGATTTGGGACAAATGAAGAAAATTGAGCCTTGACTTTCTCCAGGCTGAAAGTTCAACTGGAATTTTGTGGGCTGAGGTTTATGTATAGTCATAGCTGAATTTGAAAACCCTACCATCTGTATGGGGTTATTATTCCTAGGAAAAGGGCAATTTAATATGGAGGGTGACAACAGAGTATATGGCACCAGTCAGTATCCAGAAGGGCACAAATCTGTTCTCTATTTATATCAACTACCACTTCCCTTGAAGAGAAACAAAAAATTCTTCTTTGTTCCCTCAGAACCACCCTGTTTCTCTATTAATTTTTCATATTGGTTGAATTTTCTATAGTCCTTTTTAAGGTGCCATGGGCTTTTACAATAACAGTAAGCTCTTTTTTTGATAATCAAGGGAATTAAATTGTCTCTTCTTGTTAAAGGGTTTGGTTTGGCCAGAAGGCTCAGTTTGAGTCAGGGTCTCACTGAGTTATCAGGCTGGGTTTGAATTTAGATTCTCCTGCCTGTCTCCCAAGTATCTGAAATTACAGGCATGTACACTTAGCCTATATGCTTACCAAAATAGATTAATTTCAATCTAACTAAGCCTCTGAATCTAACTTTCAGTTTATAGGGTGCTATGGTTTGTGTCTAGATGTCCTCCCAAAGTCTCATGCAGTTTTAGATGGGGCTTTTTAGGAAGTGGCTGAATCTAGTGTGTGATTGATTTATGATTCAATGCTAGGATTATGTGTGCTGGGATTAAGGGTGGGTGATTGCTGTACCAGTCCACTAACTGGACTGGCACTGTTCTAATTGCAGTAGACTGAATATAAGGGACAGAGTCTTGTTGCTTCCCCCTTGTTGCTTTTGCTATCTTCCATTGCCATGGACAGTTGTCCCTTGGCATGTGGTACCTTGCCTAGAAGCCAGCCAATTATAGACTGAAACCTCTACAAAGTGAGCTAAATAAACCTTTCCCCATTTAATTTCCGGTGTCGGTATTTTGTCTCAACAAAAAAAGTAAGACCTAAGGCACAGAAGGTGTGACATGCAAATTCAAACATGAGTCTCAGTGCTCATTCCTCTTATTATTCACTCCTTAAATTACCTGCTTCTACCCAATAGAATACCGTAGTACTGAGATGTCACTTCTGTGATTACGAAGAACACAATTTTGGTCCTTGTTATGGTTTAGGTCTAACATATCCCCTGCTACGGTTTATACATTGTGTCAACTTGAGAAGTCTAGCAGCTTAATTAAGTAACTCAGCAGCTCTATATCCTGGGGTGTAGAGCAGTTACCTGGTCATTGGTACAATTTGAGAAGGTCAGAAGTTTAACTGGGAGACTCAGCAGGGAGCCAGGGGTCTTTCTTTGTAAACATCCTCACCCTGTACAAAGGAAGGCAAGGAGATTTGTGGATGCTACACCCACCCTGGGGGGGGGGATGTTCTGTGTACTATATAAAGGAGGAGAAGCTTGCTATTGTCCCTCCTTTTACTCTGGCTGCTTTTGTTGTGGTGCTGCCTTGAAGTGTTGTCCCTGTGCCATGCCACCCTGCCTTGGAGCCAGTTGATTGTGGACTGAAACCTCCAACAACTGTAAGCTAAATAAACCTTTCCTTCCCTAATTTGGGGTGTCAGGTGTTTTGTCTCAGCAACGAGTAAAGAGTAACCAAGACATCCCCCAAAGCCTCAAGTGCTCACAGGTGGTACTTTTGGTAGATGACTGGAGTATGGAAACTTATAATTGACTTGACGTGGGTCTGGTCAGAAGCAGGGGGTTGCTGGGTATGGTCTTGAAAGGTTTATGGGTGTGCAAATTAAGTTGTGGGGCCAAGGAAGTTTCCACCAAGATTTCAGAAAAAGGCCTGGGAAGACAGGTAGTGTGCCCCTGAACAGGCTATGCATGAACCCGTGACAGCAAAGCCAAAAGACCTCAGGAAACTGGAGAACTCAGGGATATGGAATGTCAGAAGAAAACTGCAAGAAATGAGCAAAACCAGCCCAAGATAAAAGCCATAGGAGCCACAACAACCAGAAATACCATAGAGCTGAGGCTACCCAAGCCCTTTGGAGTTCACATCTTAGCACAGCTTGCCCTGGGTGTAGGATATGGACTTACAGGATTTAATATTTCCTCTGCTGGTTTTCACTCTTCCATCCCAATATCGATCTTTATCTTCCTCTCTTTTGGAATGGGAATGTTTATCTTGTGCCAATGTATGTTGAAAGTGTTTAACTTTTTGGTATTTTCAGCTCTGAGTTAAAAGTTTGTCTTAAATCTGAGACTGGCTTTGGATTTTTCAACAACTCTTTTTTTTTTTTTTTTTTTAATTTTATTTAAGCGAAGAAAAACAAAACAAACAAAAACTACAACAACAACAACAACAAAATGACATATATAGTAAAAACAACAAGCAAAAGAGACAAGCAAACAACTAGCATAAATACACAACATTGCAGGTTTACAAAACTGGAAGATAGAAGCTTGACAATGGTTGCAATTTGCGCATCGTTATCTTTAAAAT
>RJWM01048938.1:0-11305 GCA_004363535.1 Dasyprocta punctata
TCTAGACATGAACTTGTAGCAAAACTCCTGCCACAGCCTCTCAAGGGCTAGGGTTACATGCATGCAACACCACTCTGGGTGACGTGGTATTTTCCAGGTACCAGGTGACCATGTGGTCTTTCAACATCATAAATGCTCAGCAGCCCATTTTCCCAGAGTGGAAACTGAGCCATAGTAATATTCTGAGATTAGAACTTGACCAGTGATTGACTTTGGCGTAACACAGGGGTAAAGATTGAAGGGGAGGTGAGACTCAGCCTTCCAGGCTGCAGGTTCCTCCAGGGGGCACCATTCTGGAGCAATAGGAGGTGAGCAGGGAGGATAACCACCCCACCCCCCACCCCAGAAGCGGCTGCCTCTCTCAGTCTCCAAATCCCGGGTAAGTGGTTCTGAGAAACAGAAGCCTTCTGTCTGCAACCTTAAAAAAAAAAAAAAAAGCCTCCAGTTGACCACACAACTCTGTGCCTCCCCACCACAGGACTCTGTAATTGCTCCACAAGTTCTTAGGAGAGCCTACTGTCTCCTCCTCCCTCAACTCAACCACACCCAGCCGTCCTGCCAGACCCACAGCACCAAGCAAAGAAAGACCCTGCTCTGAACCCAGCCATAGAGCAGGCAGTGTGGCCATCAGGAGCACCCAGGTGTAGCAGAAGTCTAGCAGCTTTGTGTCATCCTGACACAGAACACTCCAGAGCCCCATCTCCACCGTCTCACAGGAAGTTTAGCACTTTCTACTCAGCCAAGACCTCAAACCTTCAGTGCATAAAGACACTCAGAGGCAAATCCCTTGGAGCCAGGGTAAGTGGTCCTTGGATTTTCTACGCTGTTGCCTAATGTTAAGAGTGACCCTGTTTAAAACGTGTACTGCTCAGGGCTCGTCAGAGGTGGGGAACGCTCCAAGGACCGGGCTGGTGTCTGAGTAGCCCATGGGTGGATTTGTAAAGCAATTTGAACCAGGCAATGTGGACCAGGTGATACTGAGGCATAGCTGCAAGGCATTGAATAGCGCAGTGTCCTGGGAGTGCTAGGCGAAATGATAAGGCTGTGTGCAGTGCTCGCTTCGGCAGCCCACAGGGTAAGGCTTGTGTTCAGGTGCAGAGCACACTGTAGGGTGTGGGGGTACTGTATATTAAACCCAGAGTCTTCCCACTGAGCCACATCCCTAGCATTTTTTTTGAGACAGGGTTTTGCTGCATTAATCAGGGTAGGCTCAAACTCATGATCCTCCTGTCTCAGCCTCCCAGAGTGCAGGTATGTGCCACTATGCCCTGCTAAAGGGAAACTTTCTTACATGATTTATTGTTGGTAACTGATTAATAAAGGCAGCCACTCTAAAGAGACAAGAGGTGACTTTCATGCAAAGTTACTTAAAAATGAATCTCTTGTCAAATTTCCCCCTATAAAGGAAATCACTGTATGGTATATGCAGAAACTGTTGCAAGAAGGAAATATTAGTTAGAAAAAGCATTGCAGATACGAGGGCTATTTGACATCTAGCCAATTTCCTGAGAAGACTTGGTGTCTTTTAGCATCCCTGACAGCCTGTCAGTTAACAGGGACTTCTCTGACTCATGGGCTGGAGGACACAAGGGTTGGGTGGATGCAGTCTCCAGGGGACAACTGACCTCTGGCAAGTGACCTTGAGGCAGGTTCCATGGCAACAAGGTCCTGGCATTTCTCCTGCAAGTCCCCTTCCCAGGCCATCTTTAGGAGCAGCGTGCCTGGAGTTGTCATGGGGCCTGACATTTTAAGGGAATAGCAACTAGAGTTGAGGCCAGGTCAGCTAGCAGTGGTGACTCAACTTTCTTTTACTTTTGCCAGATTGACAAGAACCTGGGCTCATGGGAACAGCCTGGCTAGTCCACCCCAAAGTGCTGACCGTTAGGTTTTTCCTTTGTGTGGTAGAGAAGTAAAGGCAGGAAAAAAAAGAAAAAAGGGCCTTTATTGCAGGCACGGGAAGACCACAGACAAGTGCAACATCCCTCTGAGGCAAAGGAGCAGCAGCTTTTATTCGGTTTGAGAGTGGGTGGAGTTTGAAGGGGCGGGCAGAATGATGTATTGACAGCTGATTGGGGGAATGTTGGCATGCATGAAAAGTGAGTTCAATTCTTGAGTTCGAAAGAAAAACGTGGAAGTCAGTATTGAAGGGATGTGCTGCCCAGTGCCATGTTGGGCAGGTGCCGCACTGACCCTGGCCACGCTTCACAAGGGTGGAATCCATCACTGACCACCAGCCTGAACTGTGTGCCCTCATCACTGCCTGTTGGGGCAGCAGTAAGCTGAAATCACAGCTCTTCTGGGACTCCTGGGCTTCTCAGAACCTGGACTGATCAGGTAGAGGCAGAGCAGTGAGCCTGGGGATGGATCAGATGGGAAATGAAAGCCCTCCCAGCCTCCTACCCTAACCAAGTGCCACCACTTCCAGCCAGGACACGCGTGGTCCTGAATGGGCATTGGTGCCCACTGGCCAAGCCAGACGTGTGAGTTCACCTCATGGTCAAGGCTGTTCTGAGCTCTACATGCACATACACACACACACACACACACAGCCTGGGATTCCCTCTGAATCCTCCCCACGGCAGGCACAGCAGGTCTGCAGTGACCTGCGCTCCCACCTGGGACACGTGAGACCCTGAGACCCAAGTCAGGCCGAGCAGTCTGTCCTCTGTGCCCTCATCTGCAGAGTGATGGGCTCAGCTTCTGGCGTCTCACTGTGGCAGCACTCTGGGGTTTGGAGTGAGTCACTTTTGCACTACAGGACATCTTGGGCCTTTATAGGCTCAGAACCCACGGAACCCTCTTTGTGAGTCTATGCCCCACAGCCAGGACAGTTTTCCTTCCCAGAGTCCTCCTGGGGACTGGAGGGGACAAAGCCATCATGCCATGGTCAGAGGCAGGAGAGTGAAGTGGGCTCCGGGCTGGGCAGCAGAGGAACACGGCCCTGGATTTGAGCTCCAGTTCTCCGGCTCCCCAGAGCTGCGTCCTGAGGCAGGTTTCCTACCACTCAGCACCTCCATGTAGTCTGTCCCCTATAAAACGGGTACAAGAAGCTCCCTTCAAGGTTTGTTGAACACTAAGTCTGGGGTCTTGGCCCTAGGGGAATTGCTCAGGAAGCCCTGGCTACAGGAGCGTGGGGAGGGCGCCTGTGCCTTCAGCCCTCGAGCTTGTCCTGCAGAAACTCACAGCTGAGATCATGGGATTCAGGATCTGTGCACACGTTTTTCAGGGCCGCCCTTGATGTTGGACTGGAGGTCCACAGGGCAGAGAGGACCCTGGTCTCCCTCCTGGCTCATCATTTTGTCCACAAGGCATAGTTGGTGACAGGCCCTGGGTGAACGTTTGTCAAGAGATGGGAAAAATATAACCATGGCCTTGGCTTCGTTGTCCAGAGCCTTTGGCTCCTGCTGGAAACTAAGATAACAGAAAATGTTATTCTTGACCCACAGGGCAGGCCAGGATGGAGAACCTCACCACAGAGGACTACAGCCTGACCACTGAATATGACTATGGGGACTCAACCCCATGCCAGAAGGTGGCCGTGAGGGCCTTCGGGTCCCAGCTGCTGCCGCCCTTGTACTCCCTGGTGTTCATCATCGGCGTGGTGGGCAACATCCTGGTGGTCCTGGTCCTCATGAAGTTCAAGCAGCTTGGAAACATGACCAGCATCTACCTGCTCAACCTGGCCCTTTCGGACCTGCTCTTCCTCTTCACGCTGCCCTTCTGGATCGACTACAAGCTGAAGGACTCCTGGATCTTCGGCGATGCCGTGTGTAAGCTCCTGTCTGGCCTCTACTACGTGGGCTTGTACAGTGAGATCTTCTTCATCATCCTGCTGACCATCGACAGGTACCTGGCCATCGTCCATGCCATGTTTGCCCGGAAAGCCCGGTCAGTCACCTTCGGCATCATCACCAGCATCATCACCTGGGCCCTGGCCATCCTGGCTTCCATCCCTGGCTTGTACTTTTCCAAGACCCAGTGGGAGGTCACTCACCGCACCTGCAGCCTTCATTTCCCCCACGAAAGCCATCAGGCCTGGCAACGCTTTCAGGCTCTGAAGCTGAACCTGCTGGGACTCATCTTGCCGCTGGTGGTCATGGTGTTCTGCTACACGGGCATCATCAACATTCTGCGCCGCTGGCCCAACGAGAAGAAGGCCAAAGCCATCCGGCTGATCTTTGTCATCATGATCATCTTCTTCCTCTTCTGGACCCCATACAACCTGGCTGTGTTTGTTTCTGCTTTCCAGGAGCGCATGTTCACCAACCACTGCGAGCAGAGCAAACAGCTGGACCTGGCGCTGCAGGTGACAGAGGTGATCGCCTACACCCACTGCTGCGTCAACCCGGTCATCTATGTCTTTGTGAGTGAGAAATTCTGGAAGTGCCTGTGCCAGCTGTTCCAGAGACACGGAGCTGTGTGCCCGGCTAATTGTGCACACTTCCTTCCCAGAGACCTTCTGGAGAGGGCCAGCTCTGTATCTCCATCCACTGGTGATGATGAGTTCTCTGGTGTGTTCTGACTCAGACCCCTGCAGGCCACGGTGGGCTCCAGTGGGAGTGCCCTGCTAGGGGGGACACCAGGGCAGGAAGCAGAGGCAGCATGGCCGTCCCTACCAGATTTCAACATGCCACACAATGTGGAATCAGAGCCTTTGGGACACAGGCCACTTGAAGATGGTCTGGACTGAGTCACCTGGGGCTTCAATCTTGCCATGACTCTCCTTAGTGCAGCGGGACAAATGGGTGACACAGGACATTCCAGAGACTGAGACTGTGGTCTCCAGGGAACAGCTTTCATCCAAACGGGCTATCAAGTCTGGAAACACTGGCATTTGCAAAAAACCACACTGCAGCAGTCCCGATGAACTTGGAAATGGTGATTACCATGGTGATGCCCCACTGAGTCCTATAGCCAGCACGTGACTCATAGCTGCCTCCCACACCCACTCCATCTTCTGGAAAATCTGGGCACACAGAACTCAGGGTGGCCAGTCTGACATCAACCAGGAAATAGGATTGAGGAGGATCTGTTGGTGGCAGAAAAAAAGGGAGAAAGCTGCCCACAAATATGCCTGCCTGGCCAATGGGCGAACAGCACTCTGTCCTGAACCAGAGGAGGAGCAGACCTGAGTGAGAAGTAGTTCGTTCACCCAAGCTGTCCTTCACCGCCCGGCTCCAGTCAAGAACCCTGTTCAACATTCTTTGTCTCCCTCCCCTGAAATGTATAAGTCTTTAAAAATCATGTTCCTAATAACAAAAATTATTTCTAGAAAAGCCCAAAGACACCAAGAACAAAGAAAACCAGCATTGAAGCCGTCTGTAGTCTCACCGCCTGGACAACCACTGTGCATGGTGGATCTGTGTCCATTTCGTTGTTCATTCTGTGTGCACTTGGACTGGAACTTAGCTGCCCTTTGATGGTGTTCATGGTTCTGTTGCTGATTTAATGAACAGTATGCTGCAGTTGTTTTCCTCAGTGAATAAATCATGTCAAAGTCACTGGTTTTGGTGTCTGTGTGCATGTGTGTGCGTGTGTGCTGAACTTTATGGTGGAGATGCTCCCTAATTTATTCTCTCTGCAATCCCATTACTTCTGGAAAGTTGATCCTCATTTCCTGGGATCACGTTTTCCACAATGGCAGGGGCGGGCTTCTCCATGCACAGTGAGCTCTTGGAGCTCTGGGGACACTGGTGCCCAGGGAGGACAGTCCCAGCTCCATGGGTGGACTTGTGCAGGGATCCAACAGCATGGCCAGAGGGGTGGTCACAGAGCAGCAGCCCAACCAATTGGCACCTCACCTTAAGACACAAGGACACGCAGACAGCCGCTCTACTTGCACCCTGGAGCTGTACGCTCCCCACGTCACCCTGTCCCTTAGGTAGGACTGACTGTGTCCACCCGGCATCCTTGTGCAACTAAGCCAGTGTCGTGGGCCAGGGATGAGGTTGCACCACCCGAGAGTCATGTCTCCACAGAGAAAATGCGGAGAAATAACAGCACTGAGTCACGGGTGCCAGCTCGTCCCCGTGACTGCACCAGCCCTCTCTGTAGAGTGGAAGGGGACTGAACTGAACTAAGAACTCCTGTCTACCACTTTGGGAAAATCACATCAAAAGATATCTGGTCCATAACAATTTCCTATGCCCCAATTTCCTTCTCAAAGTAGACTCTATTTTCCCCTGATTACAAAGGCAATTTGTGTCTAATGTAAAAACTTGGAAGAACCAAAAAATACCAAGAAGAAAATGGTGGCCTGTGAAGTCCCAGTGCTCAAATCTAGCCTCAGAATGGGAGTGTTGTGAAACCCTCTTTCCAGGAGTGTGTTCTAAATGCATGCACATGTGCACACGTGCACACACACACACACACACACACACACACAGGATGCAGTCTCACTTAGTGGTTCTTGGTGTGTCTACTGCCATGCTTGACACACAGCACTACATAGACGCTGCTTGAATGGATGACCCCCCGCCTCCTGGTTCCTCATCTGTGAGGGGAGGATGAGCAGATTAGCACCCACCCCGTGAAGGGCTCTGAGGATTAAATGAAACAAAGCGAAAGAAGTGGGCAGTCTTCTTCCAGCCTTTTCTGACAGCCATCTGCCTTTTATCTGTCAGTGCCTTCTTCATTCAGCCTGGACACCTTGCTCCTCCTTGCTCCCTGCCCTCTCCTCCCAGGATTCTGGTTCCTGGGCCACAGCCCCAGCCTCACTGATATGATTGCTCCCACTGTTTCCTTCCCACTTCATCCTTGCAGCTAGGCTGTGCCAGGAGAGCACAGACAATTCCCAGCTCTGTTCCCTGTACACCCTCTTCAGACCTCAGCCGAGTCCCAGCCAAGGAGGGCCTGAGGATTCCTGTTTTACAGGTGAGGAAACTGAGGCTCTGACAAGAGATAAACAAAATCACCCCAGGTCATGCAGTTGGCACCCAATGGAGAGGTGACCCAGGCTGACCTGGCTGCCTTTGGTGACACACAGCCATGGCCAGGTCATTCCACAAGTCAGAGGCCTCAAGGGCCTGGTCCATGAAGTCAGATTTTAGATCCAGACCCGAGAATGCCAGATCTTGGGCAGGACCCAGAGGAACAGGGCCTGCCTGAGTATTTTCTCCTGTGCCTTACGCTACCTGGCAACCCATTTCAAGGGGAATCCGTAGCTGTGAATTCATCTCAGAGGCAACAGCAAGAGGGCGAGTCTGAGAGGAGAGCAGCCATCCAGGCTGTCTAGCAGCCCCCACTTAAGACATGGGACATGACAGCCTGTGCCCAGTGAACTTCGTCCCCACATTACCTGGCCCCCTTGCCTGCAGGCTATCCTGTGGGTGCCACATCTAATGCCCTGCTTGGAGCTGGGACTGCTGTTAGGCTGTGGCTGTAGGTGGCATGGCCCACAGTCCTGCCTCTTCTGTCTCTCTGTTCTGAAATAAGAATTCAGACAGTAGCAGAAAATGCTCCCACTCAGCCAGTATACTTCAGTTTGTTAGTTACCTGGTAATAGTTTCTGCTCCCGTTCTGATTGCTGCTGCCTCATAGAAAGAGCTGGTCACTGTGATGCATAGCTGGTCACTAGGATGCACATTGTATAAACCAGTCCCCAACTTAGAAGCGATTCTGCCTCTGTACTTCTTGTTTGTTTATGTCATATAAACCCTATACTACCAGAGATCAGGGTCTGATATTCTGGGAATGATCCTGATCAGTGTCCATGGATGTAAATAAATCTGCCTCCAATTCCTGGGTGTCATTTCAGTGTTTCTGCTTGCTGTTGCAAGATGTAGCATCAGCCTGCAAGACTGACTGTGCTGACTTCTTTGGTCACCATTCGTGGCCCTCAAAGACAGAGCATGGACCTCTCCAGGTTTAGATGAGAAAGTGTGGCCTTGAGATCTCTCAAGTCCCCTCAAATTTCTGGAGGACAATTCCTGGCTCCCTGCTTGAGCAACTCGCATTGAACCCCAAAAGGAGGAGAATGCAATCTGTCTGCCTGTCTGCCTGCCTGCCAGCCTGTATGATTCTGGTAAGAGTCCCGAGCCACCCCAGTTAGTCAGTCTGTCAGTCTTTTTCAGTTCAAGCAGAAGAGCTTGATCAACCCTTGTTAGTTAAGGCCACCCTCAAGGAAAAGGAGGTTGGAATGTTTAACCTCTAAGTGTCTGATTAAGGAATGTGTCAGTGAGTGGAATGGACAGCATAAATGATAGGCTACTCTGACTCTGTACCAAGACTGGAAAGCACTGATTGTGGTGGCTGATTGGCCCCTCACCTGTAGTTCCCTGGAGATAGACATATGGCATATCAGAGGCCTTCCACCCTCTCTAGCTAAATCATACTGAGTCCCCACAGGGAGTGTGGTCAGTTGGGCATCTGAATGGTCTCTCTCTGAGGAGTACTCACCCTTTGCCTATTGTGCCATCATTTGAAGGTACATAACATACACCAAAGGGGTACAGAATAGGAACTAAGTAATTAAAACCCAGTTTCTAACAGCAGGAACAAGAGCTTTTATAGAGTTGAAAATGTAACTAAACTGCTCCCTGCATCTCAAGGGGAAAAAATAAAAGGAGAATGAGGTCCATCCTTCCTGAGAATCCTGCCTCGGCATCATCATTGGGCACCACAGTTGCTGCCAACACCTATAGCTTCACCTCTCCACTCTTGACTCATCTACTTTCAACTAATTGAATTGGTCCAAATAGCCAATGCCTGCATTCAGCCACACAAGTCCCCCTCCCTGAGGACAAATCTATCCTGGTCAGATGGCATCATCTAAAGCCCCCCACAAGATGACTGTCAAGAATTCCTTCTGAGTCCCACATTTTGACTGAGGAAAAATTGGACTCTCAGTCCCAACAGGAGTTGTTTCCTGTTGGGACTGAATAAATAGGACAGACTGAACTCTGTCAAATTGGTTACCTGAGAGCCTGTGGTCATTGTAAAAGCCTGGGGCAAACCTGTGACTTTCCTGGTAGAAAATGGAACAGAATTCTCTGCCTTAAAAGTTTGCTCTGTCAAAAAGTTACCATCATCAGGGCAACTGGGACTCTTGCCTCTCACTTCTGCCAGGCACAAACTTGCAGCCTAGGAGGGCATCTCCACACCAACTCAGTCGACCTCCCTGACATTTAACCCTGCACTTTCAACTTTGACTATTCCCTGAGAAAGATGAGTGCCTGCATCAGCCTGAGAGAGATAACTGCAATTCTGAAGCTCTAAAAACACTCCTGACCTAAAGATCCACCTTCAGGTTTGGCCATCAACCATGCCACTACACCATGACTGTTGCTGTCAGATGTCATGGAAAGCATAAGCAGACATCCAGTCACACATCAGCCTGACAGACTGTTAATCAAATTGGAAAAGATTTCTGTGCCATCAACACTGCAGCCATCACCTTGCCATCTGTGATTCCTGATGTACACATCCTTTTGGATTGTTAAAATCCTGAGATAAATGGCCAGCTCACTCATAATTAATTACAATTTCCCACCTTGGCACTGTACCCTGCATGACAAGAAAGCCATCCTAGTCATCAAAACAAACCAACTAGGCCACCTGAAATGCTCTCAGATTCAGCACAAAGAAGAAAAGCTTTATCATGTTCTGTCTGAAGACCCTGAGTCAGAGCTGCCTTTTCCTTACATTCATCAACCCCAAGCTGCTCAACTAGCTGTGACGCCATCATCACCAGTTCTGTCTCATGCACTACAGACTCCTGATCTACTGCCAGCAATCCTTTTGACTCTGTTTAATATTGAAGAATGCCACTGTTTTTAACATGGGGCCCAAGCCTGGTTAACATCAACAGTCCTTGCCACGGCAGTTGATGCAGACACTAGGGTGAACACAGTCCTTTCCCGAGCACATTCAAACTAGGACTGTAATACAACAGGGGGCCATGAAACCTTGGCTCAGTACCCCACTGCTCTCCTGGAAGACCATGAAGAGGGAGGCAAGAAGCCAATAAACGTTTCTAAAGTTACTTAAATTGCCCACAGGAGCCCCCACTGAAAAGAAATTCTGCCAAAGCAGATCCTGTGAGATTGAGGGGCGCTTTATCAAACATGAATTCCTGTACATGCTTACGTGCACTGTACCTCCCCTGGAACTTGACCAGCCTTCCTCACACGTAGGTCAGGTATCCCAGACTTGATATTGACTCTGTCTATACCCTAGGAGGAAGAATAGCACTTACATCATCCTGAAATGCCTGATAATCATAACCATGAAATTTTGAGAGACTTGTTTACAGAAGTATGGACAAATGACTCATCTGCATGGTTTACTATCAATCATGCCCCTTTCGTGATTGAGTTCTGTCCCAAGACAGCCCCTTCCTACATCAAAGAGTACATCTCTCCTGCCTGTAAAGTCAGTGCAAGGTCTCCAAGCTTCCAATGCCACCTCAATTACCCTCTGTCTTCTGATACCCACAGCCTGCTGGTACACCTGCCTGGACAAAACAAATGCCTTCTTTTGCCTTTGATTGGCTCCTGTCAGCCAACCTCTTTTTGCAGTTAAACAGAAAGACACCAGTTCTGGACTCAAAAGACGACTGACCTATACTCAACCTCCCAGAGGTTCAAAAACTTGTTTCCTCTTTTAAAAAACACTAACGATTAATGACACCCAAGCTGCCTGCTGAAAAGACACAAAAGCTATGCTGCAATATCTGGCAGAAACTGGTGACAAGAAACTGCACAAATTTCTTGGAGCTGCTGGTTTCTATATGTTTACTCAGACTGTCAGTCTCTGGGAGCACCCAAAAGCCTCCAAGGGTTGCCTTCACACTCTAACAGCCACTGTCCTTCTTGATCAAGAAAGCTGACAAATTCATCTTAGACTGAGACACAACTGTCTGTATGCCACATGCTGTACTGGGATGAACTGTTCTAAAAGTTGGACCCCCTGGCAGGTGCTGAGTACCTCCTATTTACTGATGGAAGTAGCTCTGTTAGGAATGAAGTCCAATAGGCTAGATATGCTGTAGTCACCTTGGACAAAACAATTTTACCAAAACTCTCCTGCAGGGATGGTCTGTACAACAAACTGCTGCTTGGAAAACCTACCACCAATGATGCAAATTAATCTTGTTCAGAGACCTGAGCTTCTGCAGGGATCCTATTGACTGAAATATCAAACCTAGCCACCAGACCTTCCTCCACCATATGTTCTAGAAGATCAAGTACGTGTGATGGCAGCCAGTTCAGGCTTCAGCATCTGTGTCACTGGCCCCAATCTCCCATTCCCTTCTCATACTGAGAAGACAATAAAAGTTTGTAGAGTCCTGTTGTAAAAAAAAAAA
>RJWM01048939.1:0-11300 GCA_004363535.1 Dasyprocta punctata
CAGCTTCATTTAAGCGGTTTTTCAAACTTTCCATGGAGTTTTTCATTTCTTGCATTTCCCTTTGCATCTGTTTCATGCATTCTGTTTGTGTCTTATATTGTTCATTCAAGGTTTCGATCATTTTCTTAAGTTCTTCTATGTTTTTATCTTGCTCTTCTTTAGATACACACAACATTTCTTTAATAATGATTCTCATTTCGTTTTTTAGCTGAGAGAATATTTCTGATTTGATTTTCTCTATAGCTTCATCAAGCTGTTTCTTTATTGCATTTTCTATCATTTCAGAAAGTCCATTTGTGTGACTCCCACTGTCTTCCATTTCAGTGTCTCTTGGGTTTGTTCTTTGTGGGCTGGGGGACTGAGACTGCCTGTTGGTCTTTCATTTTGTCATTTTCTTCTGGAATCTATGTAGCTCTGTGTCTGCGAGACTGGCCCGCGTTCCCCTGAGGTTCGCGCTGATTCTTGCGGCGTGCAGGAAAGTGGGACCCAGTAGGCTGGGTCCCGTGCGCAGCTAGGAAAGGCGGCCTCCCGGAGCATGTGGGTGGAGCCTCCTCCTTCACTGGGTGGGGGCCTAGGCCTCCTGGTCCCAGTGAGCTAGGCGGGGCAGCACAAGTGATGTGGACCCGACCCTGGTTCTGTCTGCAAGTTCAGCCCAACAGCTATGCCTGCGGGGCAAGCCCAGGCAGGTCCTAGGCCTACAGTGCCGGGAACAACCCTGCTGGGCAGCCGGGTCTGCACCCGAGCTGTGGGATGGCACACGCTCGAGCCGCTCCACTGAAGAATGCAGCTGGAGTGTGCTCTACACTCTGGTGGGGGGGGCCCAAGCTCTCCAGGTCCCTGCAGCTATGTTGCTCAGTTCCCGGTGAGCAGCTCTGGGGTCCTGGGCTGATTTGGGCTGGGCTGCATACCTCTGTGTCCTGCGCGGCTGGCCGGTGTTCCCCAGAGGTTCGCGCTGATTCTTGCGGCATGCAGGATCGCAGGACCAGGTAGGCTGGGTCCCGTGTGCAGCAAGGAAGGGCGGCCTCCCGGGGCATGCGGGTGGAGCGTCCTCCTTCACTGGGTGGGGGCCTAGGTCTCCCGGTCCCAGTGAGCTAGACGGGGCAGTGGAAGTGACCCATATTTCTTAATATAATTTTGAGAGTTAAAATCATTAGGTTTATGAAAACATCTAGCATTGCACATGGCATTGTAAAAGATGGTCATTTACTGTATTTTGAAAGTTTATCACACAGCCTACCTGTCACTAACCAAAAGTGATTCAAGTAGTTTTTCTTTTACTGGGTTTTGTGTATTTGTTTGTTGACTATCTGCCTCCGTGTAAAAGATTATCCACTCCAGGAGGACAGATATATTATTTATTGTGTGTATAAATGAATGAGTAAAATGTCATGTGATTTAAAACTTAAAACTGAATGATAAATGCACAAATGAAGAGTGTAATCAAAAACAGGAATGACTAGTAACAAGAGGAAATTGCTGTCTGTTTGGTATTGCTGGGGTGTAAGTGGTCAAAAGTAGTGTTCCACTGAGGGACTCCCATGCCAGGCCATGAAGGGAATTTTGTGCTCTAGGTAAGTGGCTTTCAGACTCTGTTATGAATACCCAAATAGGTTTCTTAGGATAATTCAAAACTGCTACAAAAATGATAGGGTTCTATTTTATGATCTGAATTTTTCTCCCACAATACCTACATTATAACACCATTTTTCATTCCCTTCACATATTTTGAATACTATTTCTAGAGTTTTGACGGATATTATATGGCTATGTTATCAAGTTACAAATGTTAAAAGCACTACTGTCAGGGCAACATTCTTTTAGCACTGGAGAACGTTAAATAGATGCTCTCAGCAACTCTCTGCAGGATGAGTTCTTGGCCTTATCAGATAGGTAGCTAACCACTGTGCAACTAAGGTGGAAACTATAAGAGGTACCAGAGATCTTCGTGCCAATATGTACAATAATTTTAGGTCTGCTGAGACTGGGTGGACCCAGCAAGAAGCTAACTAGCCAGGCTTCCTGGCAAGCTGTGCAAATTGCATGGATTCCAGGAAAAGAAAAATCAGCACCCCACAAGAATCGGCCATGCTGAGACTGGGTGGACCCAACAAGAAGCTAGCTAGTTGGCCTTTCTGGTAAGCTGCACAAGCTGTGTGGACCCCAGGAAAAGAAAAGTCAGCACCTCTCATGAGCCTACCAGTGCATAGGCTGAGAATCAATCCCCACCACCCCTGCTCCTATAAATAACCGGCTGGTTCAGAGGATGGACTGAGTTGATAGTAACTAAGGTACATAAAGCAACTAAAAGCCTATATTGTTTGGTAGATTTTGCAGGCCTGGGGCCAGTGGTCTGAGCCTCTCTCGGGAGGATGACAGTATACAATATAGCAAATATGGAGGATTTCCTTCTACCTTGTCTTTGAAGTCCAATATTATTGTCACTGCTTTGCTTTGTTCTAATTAATTGTTTTGCCTTGTTCAATATTCTGTTTTGATTGGTTATATTCTATTTTGCTTTTGGTTTGATTTTGCTATGCCTGATGGAATGGACAACTATTGCAAAGATTACAAGATATACTATAGTAGCTATTGTTGTTTTCCTAGTATCCTGCTTTGGAGTTCTGTACCAATTTTGCTGCTTTGCATTGATTGGCTTTCTTCTGTTTTGTTTTGTTGGATTTTACTATCTTTTTTTATTTAAGTGAAGAAAAAAAGACGTATATAACAAAGACAACAAGCAAAAGAGACAAACAAACGAGTAGAGTAAATGCACAACAGTAACATTGCAGGTTAACAAAACAGGATGATAGAAACTTGACAATGGTTGCAATATTGTGTATCATTACCTTTAAAATGGTTACTTACATTAACAGATATAGACATGTAAAATTGATCTAATCATGAGTATTAACTGTGCTTTCTCAATAACTAATACATTCAGCAGTGTGTTCATTTTAGTTATCTTACATATACATACATACAGGTTTATATATTTCCCTTTTTCCTTTTCTCTTTCCGCCTTTTCCCTTCCCAATTACTTTTGCTCTTTGAGCTATTTTTTACCCCTACATACTATTTTTTATAGATTTTGGACCATATATACTTTTCCGTTTCTTACACTAGGGAAACAATACAGTATTTACACATGTGGGCTTGATTTATCTCACTTATGAGTATGGTCTCAAGTCCTGACCATTTACTTACAAAAGTCTCAATGCAATCTTTCTTAATAGCTGAGTAGTACTCCATTGTATAAAAATACTGCATCTTTTTTAGCCATTCCTTGATTGATGGGCACTTGGGTTGTTTCCAAGATCTGGCTATTACAAATTGTGTTACTATAAACATGAGTGCACAGATATCACTGTGGTATGATGTTTTCAATTCTTCTGGGAAAATGCCCAAAAGGGGGACAAGCTGCGTCAAATGGGATCTCTA
Source organism: Dasyprocta punctata (assembly GCA_004363535.1). Taxonomy (NCBI): domain Eukaryota; kingdom Metazoa; phylum Chordata; class Mammalia; order Rodentia; family Dasyproctidae; genus Dasyprocta; species Dasyprocta punctata. The sequence continues at coordinate 3,439 of RJWM01048939.1, forward strand.
ATCCTACATTCTTGAGGAATCTCCACTCGGATTTCCACAGTGGTTGCACCAGTCTACACTCCCACCAACAGTGGAGAAGAGTTCCTTTTTCCCCACAGCCCCTCCAGCATTTGTTGTTGGTTGATTTTTGAATCTTGGCCATTCTTTCTGGAGTGAGATGGAATCTCAGCGTTGTTTTAATTTGCATTTCCTGAATGACCATTGATGTTGAACATTTTTTCATATATTTATTTGCCATTTGTATTTCTTTCTCTGTGAAGTGTGTATGCATCTCAGATGCCCATTTTTGGATTGGGTCCTTGAATTTTAGGGGCCTGATTTCTTTTAATTCTTTATATGTTTTAGATAGAAGTCCTTTGTCTGATGGACAATTGGCTAAGATATTTTCCCAGTTCATGGGTTTTCTTTTCACTCTGTTGGAGATTTCCTTTGACATGCAAAAACTTTTTAGTAAGATGAGATCCCACTTGTTGATTCTGGGAAGTGTTTCCCGTGCAATTTCATTTTTGTTGATGAACTCTCTGCCTACTCCTATGTCATCAAGATTTTTACCTACTCTGTCTTCTACTAAGTTTAGTGTCTCTGTTTTTATACTCAGATTTTTGATCCATTTTGACTTTATTTTAGTGCATGGTGATAGGCATGGATCTAGTTTAATTTACAGCATATAGAAAGCCAGTTTTTACAGCACCGTTTGTTAAAGAGGCTGTCTTTCTTCCAATGTACATGTTTAGCCCCTTTGTCAAAAATGAGGTGGCTAATGTGTTTGTAGTTGTGGCTGTATCTTCTAATCTATTCCATTGATCTTCAGGTCTGTTTTGATTCCAGTACCATGCTGATTTTATCACAGTACCTTTGTAGCACAGTTTGAAGTTGGGAATTGTGATGCCTCCTGCCTTCCCTTTGTTGCCCAGAATTGCCTTTGCTATTCTAGGTCTTTTCTGGTTCCAGATGAATTTCAGGAATGCTTTCTCTAGCTCTGTGAGGTAAGCAAGTGGTATTTTGATTGGAATTGCATTGAATCTGTATAGTAATTTTGGGAGAATGGCCGTTTTCACGATGTTTGTTCTTCCTATCCATGAACAGGGAATATCTTTCCATTTTCTGAAATCTTCTTTGATTTCCTTCTTTAGAGTAATGTAATTTTCACTATATAGATCTTTTACTTCCTTTGTTAGATTGATTCCTAAGTATTTCATTTTTTTGGATGTTATAGTGCAGGGTGTGGTTTCCCTTATTTCTCTCTCAGTGACTTTTTTGTTTGTGTACAGGAATACTATTGATTTTTGAGTGTTCACCTTGTATCCAGCTACATTACTAAATTTGGTTATTACTTCTAGAAGGGTTCTAATGGATTTTTGGGGCTCTTCTATGTAGAGTATCATATCATCTGCAAATAATGATAATTTCACTTCTTCCTTTCCTATCCTTATTCCTTTTATTTCTTTCTCTTGTCTAATTGCTCTGGCTAATATTTCCAGAACCATGTTGAATAGGAGTGGTGATAATGGACATCCTTGTCTTGTTCCTTATTTTAGGTTGAAAGTTTTCAGTTTTTCTCCATTTAGTAAGATGTTGGCTGTTGGTTTATGATATATAGCTTTTATCAGGTTGAGGTAGAGACCATCTATTCCGATTTTCTGTAGGGTTTTTTATCATGAATGGGTGTTGGATTTTGTCAAAAGCTTTTTCTGCATCTATTGAGATGATCATGTGGTTCTTGTCCTTGGTCCTGTTGATATGGTGTATTACATGTATTGATTTCCGTATGTTGAACCATCCCTGCATTCCTGGGATGAAACCCGCTTGATCGTGGTGTATAATCTTTCTGATAACTTGCTGTATTCTATTTACAAGTATTTTATTGAGGATTTTTGCGTCAATGTTCATTAGGGAGATTGGCCTGTAATTTTCTTTTTTCGTTGTGTCTTTCTCTGGTTTTGGTATTAGGGTAATACTTGTTTCCAGGAATGAGTTAGGGAGACTTGGTTCCCTTTTGATTTCATTGAAAAGTTTGAGGAGTGTTGTCATTAAGTCTTCCCTAAATTTCCTGTAGAATTCAGCACTGAATCCATCAGGGCCCGGGCTTTTCTTTGTTGGTAGAGTCCTAATTACATTTTCAATTTCATTAGCTGAAATTGGGTTATTCAGCAGCTTTATGTCTTTTTGATTCCACTTTGGTAATTCATAGGTTTCTATGAATCTGTCTATTTCTTCTGTGTTATCAAATCTATGTGAGTAAAGGTTTTCAAAGTAGGTGTTGATGATCTTCTGTATTTCCAGAGGGTCTGTAGTGATTTCACCCTTTTCATTTCTTATTGCATGAATCTGAGTTTTTTCTTTGCTCTTCTTGATAATGTTGGCTAGGGGTTTATCAATTTTATTTACTCTTTCAAAGAACCAACTCTTCAATTCATTAATTCTTTTTATTGTTTTCTTAGTTTCAATTGCATTAATGTCTACTCTAATCTCAATAATTTCCTCCCTTCTTTGGGCTTTGGACTTGACTTGCTCTTCTTTTTCAAGAAGTTTGAGGTGCAGCATTAGGTTGTTTATGTGTGTTCTTTCCATTTTTCTGATATGAGAGTTTAGTGCTATAAATTTCCCTCTGAGGACTGCTTTCATTGTGTCCCACAGGTTCCGGTAATTTGTATTTGCATTTACATTCCATTTTAGATATTGTTTAATTTCTTCTTTAACTTCTTCTGTGACCCTATTGGTTATTTAGGAGAATATTATTTAATTTCCATGTGTTTATGCGGTTATTGTAGGTTTTTTTGTCATTAATTTCCAATTTTACTGCGCTGTGGTCAGATAATATGCATGGAATTATTTCAGTTCCTTTGCATTTACTTTAGCTTGTTCTGTGGACCAGTATATGATCTATCTTAGAGAGTGCCCCATGTGCAGCTGAGAAAAATGTGTATTCTGATGTTGATGGGTGGAATACTCGGTATACATCTACTAGGTCCATTTGTTCACAAGTTTGATTCAGTTCTATTTCTTTGCTGATTTTTTGTTTGGTTGATCTATCTCTCTGTGACAATGGGGTATTAAGTTCCCCTGTTATAACTGTATTATTGTTTATTTGGTTTTTCATGTCTATTAAGAATTGTCTTACATAGTTGAGTGCTCCCATATTCGGTGCATATATATTTATGATTGTAATCTCTTCCTCTTGAAGTTTTCCCTAACAAGTATATAGTGACCTTCTTTATCTCTTTTGATCATTCTCAGTTTGAAGTTTGCATTGTCTGCAAACAAGATAGCTACCCCTGCTTTTTTCTGGGTTCCTGTTGCATGGAGTATTGTTTTCCAGCCTTTGATTTTTAGTCTGTGAATTTCCTTTTGAATGAAATGTGTTTCTTGTACACAGCATATTGTTGGATTTTGTATCTTAACCCACTCTGCTAGTCTGTTTCTTTTTATTGGTGAGTTGAGACCATTTATATTGATTGATATAACTGATTTGTGCTTGCTCATCCCTGTCATGATATCTTTCTGTTGTTGGTTTTCTACTTTTTCTGTTTAATTATTTGGCCTGCTTAGTGGTTTCCTTTTGTTGTTGTTGTTCTTAAGATTGTAGCTATCTTTGTCTCTTTCTAGAGTGTCTTTCAGTACTCTTTGTAGTGTTGGTTTGGTGGCCATAAATTTCTTCAGTTTTTCTTTGTCATGAAAGTATCTTATTTCTCCATCAGTTTTTAAAGATAGTTTTGCAGGGTACATCAATCTGAGTTGAAAGTTGTTTTCTTTCAGGATTTGAAATACTTCACTCCAAGCTCTTCTTAACTTAAAGATTTGTGTTGAGAAGTCTGCCATGATTCTGATAGGCTTTCCTTCATAGGTGATCTGTTTCTTTTCTCTGACAGCTTTTAGTATTTTGTTTTTGTGCCATGTTTCTGATACCCTTATTATTATATGTCTGGGTGAGGATTTATTTTGGTTATGGTTAAGTGGGATTCTGTATGCCTCAGTTACCTGTATTTCAGATTGTCTTCTCATGTTTGGCAAGTTTTCTGCTATTATTTCTGTGAATAGTTTTCGCAGGTCATTGGTATTGACTCCTGCTTTTTCATTTATGCCTATTAGTCTTATGTTATTTCCCTTGGCATCATCTTGCAGCTGTTGAATTGTTGTTTCTTGGTTCCTTACTATTTTTAGGAGATCTTTTCTTTCATGGCCATGATCTCCCATGCTGTCTTCAAGATCTGGGATTCTATCTTCAGCTTCATTTAAGTGGTTTTTCAAACTTTCCATGGAGTTTTTCATTTCTTGTATTTCCCTTTGCATCTATTTTATGCATTCTGTTTGTGTCTTATATTGTTCATTCAAAGTTTTGATCATTTTCTTAACTTCTTTTATTTTTTATCTTGCTCTTCTTTAGATACACACATTTCTTTAATAATAATTCTCATTTCATTTTTAGCTGAGAGAGAATTTTTCTGATTTGAATTTCTCTATAGCTTCATCAAGCTGTTTCTTTACTGCCTTTTCTATCATTTCAGAAAGTCCATTTGTGTGACTCCCACTGTCTTCCATTTCAGTGTCTCTTGGGTTTGTTCTTAGTGGGGGACTGAGACTGCTTCTTGGTGTTTTGTTTTGTCATTTTCTTCTAGAACCTATGTGGCTCTGTGTCCTGCGAGGCTGACCAGGCATTCCCCTGTGGGTCGTGTTGAGTGGTGGGTTGCACTGAGTCGTGGGACCCGGTAGAGTTGGATCCTGTGCTCAGCAAGTGAGAGCCGCCTCCTGGGGTGTGCAGGTGGAGGTTTCACCTTAACTGGGTGGAGGCAGAGGCCTCCTGGTCCCAGGGAGCTAGGCAGAGTGTACCCCAGAGTGTGACGCCGCCTGGACCCTTAGTCTGTCTGCAAGGAGTTCAGAGCAATAACTGTTCCAGGGCAAGCCTGGGCGAGTCCCAGGCCTACAGTGCCAGGGCCTTGCTCCCAGATTTTACTATCTTTAAAATAAAAAAAAGAAATAATTTTAGGTGCTGAACTTGTGTAGCATATAGAACATCTGGCATTTGGTATGTAAGTAAAAATTCAGAAATAAATCTGAACCTTGGGCAATTTCTGAGTTGCATTCATAGATTTCAAACTATGAGAAGTATAGTTGTGAAACATAGAAGTCAAACTATAATCATAGATAAAAACCAAGCAGTTTAGGTTCAGAGAGAAAAGAATAATGAGTCAGGGATAGATTCTTGAGAATGACTAGCTTTTCAGAAACCATCAAAAATAAGGAACCCAGAAAGAAAATAAGAAAAAAAATGGAACCAATGTACTGTATAAAGAAAACAAGGATCATCTGATGGCCATAGGCATGTTGGCCATAGGCATGTTGATTTTAATACACAATAAGGGAGTGTGTGAATTATCTGTACATTGGATTCATCAAACTGAGAATAAAAGTCCACTTTATACACATGGAAAAATACTGTTTATCTTAACATACTTTTTCTAGGCGATGATATCAAAGTTTGACTTCTCATCATGGTTAGCTAAGAATCTTTTCATTGCCTCCAGACTCACTTATTTGTGTCTTTACTCAGACTGAAGCTGTTCATATGAGGATTAAAGTTAATCTTTTCATCTTCCATAAGTGTTTGGGGTATAATTACACATAAATTATATAGTAGAAGAAGACAGCATTAAATGTGAGCACTTTACATCTTTAAAGTATTGCATTTATGTTTCATACCATTTGCAAGAGAGGTGAGTTAAAAGGTACACTTTATATTCAGAAGGTCTCAGAACCAAATAAGAAGTTCTGTGTATTAATCTGATAGGCTATTTATTTTTAAAAAGTAAAGGTTCATGTATATGGTAGACATACTACTTAAAAGTCTATAGTAGGCTGAAATACATTGTAAATTCTGGAACATAGAGACCAACAATGATGGATCAGTATTTTTTGCAAGTGTCCTTCAGATGATCTTAAGATATAGGAGCAACTTTTCATATAATGATTTAGGGCTATTTCAATTATAATGAAATTTAGAAAAGAAAAAGGGTAAATACCAAAAACTTTTGGAGATGATGGATACATACATTCCTTTATTGTGGTGCTGGTTTCATGAGACTATATCAAAAAGTGTCAAATTGTATGTTACTTACGTGCCCTTATTGTATGACAAATATGCATCAGTAAGGTTTTTAAAAGACAAAGAAAGAAATTTTGCATTTCTGCTCTTACGGTAATCCGCAGGGTACAGCTGCACATTGCATAAACCGACTGTGCACACCTCTTCTCAACTTTGCATTCAGTACTGTCCTGTTGGTAGCTTCCATTAGCCCTTATAGTCATCATAAGAGTATTTACATCCACAGAATATTAAAAAAACTATATGAACGCCCAAGGCCCTACTGCTTGGAAAGCTCGTTTTTAACATTTTACCAGCACCACACTTGCATCACCAAACAGAGAGGATGCAATTTATCTGCTCTTTCTGTAGGACTATTTGTGACCTAGAAAACTGGAACAAAATTGCACAGGATAGAGTCCACATTCTTAATTTCCACAGCAAGTTGAGTCTGGAAATAAAAATATGTTATGCAGCTTGAGTGCCCACCTTTTTAAAACATCATATCATATTCACATGTACAGGTTCACCACCAGCTTTGATCCTGCTTTCCACTGCACTGTTCTTTACATTATAGAATGGGGGCTAAACTTCTACCTGTAGTACTGGAATTATTGAAATTGCTTATGCAGTAGTTCAAGAAAGTCTATAATCACAAACTATCATGATCTATGCTCACAAATCATCTCCTCAGTAACTGTTGTTATGCAACTGGGAAGCATCTTTAGCTTTCAAACTGTAATTACGACAGAACCATTCAAATCCACTCTGATTATCCAGCCTTCCTATGGTTTTCCTAAGCTAGTTAGAAGGGACTCCATGAAGTAATTCATTTTAAGAACTCTTTCTTTCTCTTTTCTTTTATTTTACAGTTTTTTCAATATATCCTTTGTTTTTGAAAAACCCCTGTGGAGACTTTTGTTAAGTAAAAGTTTTTTTAAATTATAGTTTAAATACATTAATTTATATGTAAAAGTTACATTTATTTCATTTCAACTTATATTGTCCCTTATTTACACTTAGGTAAGTGGAGAGGGTTTCATTATTAAATCTGTCTTAGCCAGGTGTCGTGACTCATTCCTGTAATCCCAGCACTCGGGAGGCTGTGAGTTTGAGATCAGCCTGAGCTGCAAAGTGAGCTCAAGGCCAGCTTGAACTACATAGCAAGACCCTGGCTCAAAAACGAAAAGAAAACAATACAGAACAAAAAACACAAACCAAAAAAAAGCAATCTGTCTTGTCTTTTATCTTCCAGTCATTTTGTCTTGATATATTTAATTGTTACACTCCTTATTAATATTTAGAGATTTTTTTTGTGATCCTGAGTACTTGCTGAGCCACAAAACAGCTTTATTTTAACATTTTTACTTCAAAAAGATTTTACTGTTTTTGCAAATTAATTTATTTTTAAAAGTGACATAAAATTGCAAGTACAAGGTGTTGTGCAGTGTGCTAGCCACTTGTTCTGCCCTTTCCTCATCTGTAAATGTGAGTGATGGTAATAACTTCCTAAGGTAGTTCTTGAGGATTAAATTAATTGCATGCAGAGTACAGAATGTTTTAGCAACAGGATCGGCACTTTTTATTATTGTTTTTATATAAAAATTTTTAACAAGAATTGAATGCCTTAAAAATATGTGTGGAAAGCCCTAGAGTAAAAATTTATATGTCTGAAAACATGACAGTGATATCTGACATTCTCACAATTATCTATAAATAACATGTCGAGCTGTAGCTTACTATTCTCTGCTCTTTTTTATGGTCCTTAGCATCAAACCAGGAT
>RJWM01048940.1:0-11299 GCA_004363535.1 Dasyprocta punctata
CTAAAAAAAAACTGTATTGCTGGGTACATTAGCTATAGAAAAAGAAAATTAATATTCCTGAATTGATAAACCTTGCGTGTCTATGTCTGTCAATATGATCAACCCCTATGAAGGTAATGATATGTAATATTGTAACTACTGTCAAACTTCAACCACCTCAGAGTGTAAACCTACAGTGTAATTGTATCAGATCTGTCGTCGTTGTTGTTTGTCTTTCATGCTTTTTGTTTCTATCTTCTGTGTCTATTTTCTTTTAAATAAAATAAAAAAAATTATGTTTTCAAGGTGATCCTATTTTCCTGCAATTTGTTCAAATTCATCCTTCTTTATATCATAGTAGCATTTGGTTATGTATAAATACTGCATTTTCTTTATCCATTCATCTGTTGATGGACATACAGATGGTTTCAAAGATTTGGATACTGTGAATTGTGTTGCTGTAAAGATTAATATCATCTATTACTATAATATGATGTCTTTAAATCTGTAGAGAAGATAGCTAGAAAAGGAATGGTTGGATCAAATGAATTTCTAACTTTTGTTTTTTGAGAAATCTTCATATTGATTTCCATAATGTTTTTCCTAGTTTACATTCCCACCAAAAATATAGGTGAGGTCTTTTTTCATCACAATATTGCAAGTATTATTTGATTTCTTGATGATTGCCATTCTTTCTGGGGTAAGACTAAATCTCAATGTTGTTTTAATTTGCATTTTCCTAATGGCTAGTGGTTGAACTTTTTTTCATATTGATGGGCCATTTGTATACACCTATACAGTGTCTATTCGTTTTGCTGTCAGTTTTTGATGGGGTATTTTATTTGGGAGGTGTTATTTTTTGAGTTATTTATATATTCTATAGATTACTCTTCTAAGTTGTAGCTGAAAGGTTGTCTTTTCACTATGTTGGTTCTTTCTTTTGCTGTGGAGAAGTTTCTCAGTTTGATATAATCAAAGTTTTTGACTTTTAATATTGTTTAGTGTGCAAATGTAGTTCTGTTCAGAAATTTTTGCCTTTGTCTATTACTTCAAAATTTTACCTACATTAGCTTCTAACAGGTTAAGGAATTTTGCTTTAATGTTTAGATGTTTGTTTCATTTTGATTTTCGTTTAGTACATGGTGAGAGATATCCATCTAGCTTCAGCATTCTACATGTTTAATAAGACATGTGGAGAGTTTATAATATGAACATTTTCCAAACTCTTTAATGAAATTAAAAGGGAAAGAGTTCTTCCAAACTTTCTTATAGAAGCCAGCATCACTCTAATTCCAAAACCAGAATTTTTGCAAATGGTAAGAGGATCTAGAGACAGAAGAAAAGAAGAGTGGGGTAAAATAAAAGAAGAATAAAGAGAATTAAGATATATCAAGTATGTGTACCTTCTCCTTAAAATGTTTGTGATATGTACTGCAAACACATATTAATAAAAAAACAAAAATTTTTCAAGTGAACACAGATACTCCTTAATGAACACATGTGTAAAAATCCACAGTAAGATTTTGGCAAATACAATGCAACAAATCATCAAAAAGTTCATCCATTGTGACCTAGCAGGTTTCATCCCAGGGATGCAAGGATGGTTCAACATATACAAATTAAAAAATATAATACATCATACAAATTTATCAATTTTCTCAATAAATATCTGCTTTTATTTGACTTGCAAATCTTCTGAATTTTATCCTTTTAAAGAGAGTAAATATCTTTATACTTTTGTGCTTTCAATCTTTAAGCATGGCATATATGCATTAAATTAGTTCTGCATTAATATTTCTCAGAAGTATTCATGTGCTCACATATTGTCTCTTTCATATACTCATAAAATTTGCTTATTAATGCAACTAGATTCTCTATAAATTATGCAGGATTTTTCAGTGTTTGTATATAAGTAAACATTAACAGTTTGGCCTCTTGATTTTCTTTTAATTTCTGTTTTCCATGTTTATTTGCTGACAAGAATTTCTAGCATAGTAATGTATAGAAAATGAGTAGAATATATATATATTTTTCTTCCCATTCTAAAAGACAAAACAGTCAGTTGCTGTCTTAGTTACTTTTCTCATTTGCTGAGACAAATACCCAACACCCACAAGTTAAAGGAGTAAAGGTTTATTTAGCTCATAGTTTATAGAAGTTTCAGGCCTTAACCAGCTGATTCCAAGGCAAGGTGGCACATGTAGAGGGGCAACAGATCATGGAAGTGGAAGACAGCAAAAGCAACAAGAGCAAAAGAGGAGGAGCAAGCCTCTTTTCCTCCCTTATATTGTATGCAGACTCTTTACCCTAAGGCAGGCATAGCACCCATACCCCCAATCCCAGCATTACACAATGAATGAGTCACAAACTCTAGATTAAACCACCTCTGAAAAGGCTGCCTCTCTATGGCCATATGACACTCTGGGGGGACATCCAGATAAAAACTATAACAGTCTTTCATTTTGTTCCTAACTATTTATGCTATAAGTTGTATGTTTTCCATTAGTGGACTTCATTAGTTTGAGAAATATCCCTCTATTCCTCATTTGTTAATCATTTGCATGAGTGGTTTTAGACTTGTTTTTTGAAACAATAATTGAACTGAAAGCCTCTCACTTGCCAGGCAGACACAGTGTTGCTGAGTTACATCCCCTAACCTGGGTTTTGAATTTCACCAAAATAGTTTCTCTGAATTTTTATTAATTTGATCATGTGAATTCCCTTTGTTATTTTCTTCATATAGAGACAGGCAGTGGTACATATACGTCCAAATTGTATTGTTACTTTGTGTTAACTATGTTAAATAAAATTAGATATGATTTATTATCTTTTTCATACATTGATTTGATTTATTATGTTTTAAGACATTTTTCATCTACATTCATGGGGTATATGCTACTGTAGCTTTGCTTCAGATAGTACAATTGCCTGCAGTGGTTTATACTGTATTCAAAGATTAACTAAAAATTGACTGACCTTAAGATATTTAAAAAATATTCTAAGGGAGGATACTAATATATTATTTAATGAGTACATTGCAGAAACCTAGTGGATATCTTGACCTGTTTATTTTGGGTTTTAGCTGTTTTTTGTTGGTAGTGCTTGTTGGTTATGAGGATTATTTATCTTTGTTTATATTTGTTAGATGTTTTGCGATTAAATTAAATTGATGATCAAGAGATAGAGAGCAAGGGAAGAGAGGGGTTGGGGACTAAAAAAAGAAATTAACATGTGTTGTAAACACTCTCCACAAGGAGTGTAAACATTATATAATAAAAGCAAAAAAAGCAAATGAATTTCTCATACTTACAATGTTATCTTGTGCTTTGTTGCTTTATGAAAATTTTTGAAATTTACAACTTTTTAAAATATTTGCTGCTTATTATTATATTGGTTTATAGACATAAACTGTTCATATTATTCTTTTTTCTTAGCAATAGCTCAACAACTGAACATTTTGTTTTTTTCATTGTGTGTGGGTAGGAATTGCACTTTGGACTTTCTCACTGATCTAAATCCACACCTCTTTTTTTGTTTTTTATTGACAAAATCTAGCTAAGTGTCCCTAGGTAGGCTTGAACATGCTATCCTTCTGCCTCAGTCATTCAGAATCCTGAATTAGAGGCATTTGCTACCATTTCTAGCTGCTCTCTGTTATTCCTTATCCTTGTAAATGCTCTTCCATTTTTCAGAAGTCTATATTTGACTTTCTTAATTTTTATGCTTTCAAATAAACATTTGTTTCTTTGATTTTAACTACTGTTCATTTTTGTTGAAATATTTTAAAATAATATTTATCATTCAAGTTCTACTCAGTTTGAGATTTAAAAAAAAAGATTTACAGTACATGTTTGCAGTACATGTTATTTATATTCATATGAGGAGTGGAGTCACATGAATTCAACCTATCGTAATTCTTATCCTCCTTCTCTCCTTCTTTCCCACTCCCCTCCCTGTCTCAGAATCAGCTTCCCATTTGCAAAATAACTCTCCCTGTTTTCAGTTGTCAATCTTTTATTTATTTATTTATTTTTTAATTACTTACACTTTGGGTTTCTCACATAAGAGAAGTAATGTGTTTTAAAATTTTGTGCTTGAATTATTTCTTTTAACATTATGGTGTCAAAGTGCATGCATTTTCCTACAAAGGACTCACTTTGAAATTAACTTGTTACTTATATTTTAGCTTCCTACTTTAGAAGTTTAATTTATTTTAAAACTTGCTTGCTTCCTAATGTAAGCATTTAAAGCTTTAGTGTTTATTCTAAACACTAACTTAACTGAAATTCACAAAAATTTTAGGTTGTGTTTCATTAAGTGCATAACATTTACTATTTTCTCATGATTCTATTTTAACCTTACTTTTAATTATTTGGAATTCTACAGTTCTGTTTGTTATTGAATTTTTATTTTGTACTACTTGGTTTGTATTTATACTGTCTAATATTTGCTATATTATGAACCTATTGTGAAATATTATGAAGTTTATGGTCTACTTCCTGTGCCAGTGAATGATCCACATTCTTCAAACAAATCGTGTGTTGTGAACAAGACTGAGTACAGTGTCTCATAGTTTATCAATCAGACAAGGGTAGTCAATGTTGTTTCACAAGACTTCTACGCTCTTGTTATTCCAATATCAATTATTGAAAGAAAAAATTGAAATCTCAAATTATGTTAGTCATTTTGTAGAACTGAAATCTATGATTTTATGTATTTTGTCATATTAATCATTCAGTTCTGTTTATGCACATGTTGCTCCATGTGCTTTGAAATTTTATAATTATTTTCATATGCAATTATTTTATCCTTTCATGATAAGCAGATACTTTAAAAAATGAAACATACTTCTTTATTTTAGGAAATTTTTAATCTAAAGTCTATCTTAATAAAAGGATGATCACCTAGCTTTATTTTGATTAGCTAATATATCTTTTGTATCTGCACATATATTCTTTTGTAGAATTTACATTAATTCATATGATTTTTTAGTTTAAAGTATGCTTTTCATTTTACAAGTATAGCTAGAGTTTCAGTTTTCCCTTACGTATTTATCCCAGTATAACTTCCTCTTACATTTTTTGTTTTGCATTGAAGTGTTTAAGATTTGGAATACTCTTTCTACCTCTTGTATTGGCTAATTTGTAATGATTCCTGTTCCTTTATTATTTTAGTTGTTGCTGGATTATTTACCTAATTTTAATTTGTTAACATATTGTATCACTATATTAGGTTATTATGTTCATACATTTTAAATCAGCATATAAAATAGAAGGTATATCTTTTTTGTGTTAAAAGTCAATTATAAAATATAACGTTTTTATTTTATGTCTCTAATGCTCTTTCCAGTTTGCTTTTTTCTCCTTATGTATTCCTGTAGAAAACATTTTAATTTGCAGTCAGTTTAATTTTCTCTGAAGAACTTTACTTATTATTTTCTCATAATATGTATCTGCCATTGACAAATTCCTACAAATGCTTTTTATGTCAAAATACCCAAATTTGATTTTCAAAATGCATTGCAGTTAGATATGGACTTCTAGGATAACAGTTTTTATTTCCTCAGTACTTCAATTTTTTCATTGACATTTTGTTTGCATTATTTCAGAGAAGCAGTCCATAGATGTGCTTCTCTCTGTTTCTTCTATGTAAACACCTTTTCCACTTTTAATGCTACAAATTTTTGTTATTTTCAATAAGATGATTATGATATACTTTGATTGTGATATACTGTGTGTGTGTGTGTGTGTGTGTGTGTGCGTGCACGCATGCGCATATTGATGTACTTAGGTCTGTGGGTTTATAATATTTATCAAATTTAGAAAAACTTTAACAATTATTGCTCCTGAAATTTTTTCCCTGATTTTTATCTCTCTTCCTCCCATCAAGAATTCTTTTACCCAAATCCTATATTGCTGTGGTTCCACACATTCTAAAGACTATGTTTTTTAGCTTTTGTTTCTCTTTCTGTGTGTCACTCTGGTAGTTATTTCCTATGTTCTAATTCACTGATTCTTTACTTGATTGTGTCTAAACTTCTGTCTGTCCTGTTATTTGGAATGAAGACAAATTATGAGCCTTAGTCACGCTCAATTAATTTTTCTATTTGCAGTTTGGAATAGTTTTCTTCTTCTTAGTACTTAGCTGACTCATAGAAACTCACTGTACTTATGTATAGTTTATCTTTTCCATGTCAATCGAGGTCTTTGCAAATACAAGCCAATTAGCATAGCAAAATTGAAATGTTTATGTCTTCATCTCATAAGATCCTTGTGCTATGCCTGGTTCTTTCTGTCTTTATGGAATCCTGAAATTTCAGATAATTTTAAGCTCATCTTATTTCTCTCTTAACATTCTATAAATACCTTTCTCAAATATTTAAAAACAATTGCCTATGTATTTCTTCTAGTATTTATATTTTAAATACCTATCTAAGAAAGATTCTGGCAGTGAATTTAAACAACTGGTAGAATGTTTCTAAAAGGTTTTTTTTTTTCAATTGCTGATTAGAAATGCATATATTTTTCTAGTTTTTTCACCAGAATCCTGAAGCTAATTTTAATTAAACTCTAGTCAATTTTGATCATTTTACTTCATTTATTTTCTTATTTAGACATTCAATAAACATTCAAAAATTAATATTTGGAAGATCATTGATTATTGTATTTTGTGGTTAGGTGTATGTTATAGTGTGATTGGATGGCCCCCAATTAAACCTCATGTAATCATGAATGGGACTGATTCTGTCATTCATGATTAGTTTGTTTTTTAGCACTGGGAGTGATGATATGAGAATTGCACCCACCCAGGGGTGGAGCCGACATGCAGTATAAGGGTGGGAAGAAGGAGTGCTTTCCCTCTCTTGCTGGTTCACCTTGCTGTTGCGGCAGCCATGAATGGTGGCCCAACCATGTGACACTGCCTTGGTGCCAACTGAGTATTGACTGAAACCCCCAAGAAATAAACTTTTCCTTCCCTAATTTTGGGCCTCAGGTATTCTTTCTCAGCAACAAGAGGAAAGTAACCAAGACAGTATATATTTGTTAAATGTATCCTGGGGCCTAAGTGATAAATGCTAATCTAAAATGTTGATTCTGTGAGCATTAAAATTTAGAATGATTAATAATTTAGATTAAAACTTAACATCTTAATGTTTTCTTTATAACCATAGGCTATAAATTATCTGAAATTGACTAAAATTGTTTTTAAATTTGATACACTCCATTTTACACTTCAGCGCTTTCCTAAAGACAGTACTTTTACTCTTTTAAGTTAGAAAATTATGATGTCTCCCAGTGATAAAACAGAATCACTGATGGACTGAGTTACATAATTATTGCAACCAAACTTTCTTCTTCTTTTTTTATTTAAGCGAAGAAAAAACAGAAAAAAAAGACATATAAAACAAAGACAACAAGCAAAAGAGACAAACAAACAACCAGAGTAAATACACAATAGTAACATTGCAGGTTTACAAAAACGGATGATAGAAACTTGACAATGGTTGCAATATTGTGTATCGTTATCTTTATAATGGTTACTTACATTAACAGATATAGACATGTAAAATTCATCTAATCATATGAGTATTAATTGTTCTTTCTCAATAACAAATACATTCAGCAGTGTGTTCATTTTAGTTATCGTATATATACATATACACAGGTTTACATCTTTTCCTCTTCCCTTTTCTCTTTCCTCCTTTTCCCTTCCCAATTACTTTTGCTCTTTGAGCTGTTTTTACCCTTGCGTAGTATTTATTATAGATTTTGGATCATATATACTTTTCCATTTCTTACACTAGGGAGACAATATGGTATTTACACATGTGGGCTTGATTTATCTCACTTACGAGTATGGTCTCAAGTCGTGACCATTTACTTACAAAAGTCTCAATGCAATCTTTCTTAATAGCTGAGTAGTACTCCACTGTATAAAAATACCACATCTTTTTTATCCATTCTTTGATTGATGGGCACTTGGGTTGTTTCCAAGATCTGGCTATTACAAATTGGGTTGCTATAAACATGGGTGCACAGATATTACTGTGGTATGATGTTTTCAATTCTTCTGGGAAAATGCCAGAAGAGGGATAGCTGGGTTGAATGGGATCTCTAATCCTAGCTTCTTGAGGAATCTCCACACTGACTTCCACTGTGGCTGCACCAGTCTACACTCCCACCAACAGTGGAGAAGAGTTCCTTTTTCCCCACAGCCCCTCCAGCATTTGTTGTTGGTTGATTTTTGAATCTTGGCCATTCTTTCTGGAGTGAGATGGAATCTCAGCGTTGTTTTAATTTGCATTTCCCGAATGACCATTGATGTTGAACATTTTTTCATATATTTATTTCCATTTGTATTTCTTTCTCTGAGAAGTGTGTATTCATCTCAGATGCCCCTTTTTGGATTGGGTCCTTGAATTTTAGGGGCCTGATTTCTTTTAATTCTTTATATGTTTTAGATAGAAGTCCTTTTTCTGATGGACAATTGGCTAAGATACTTTCCCATTTTGTGGATTTTCTTTTCACTCTGTTGGAGATTTCCTTTGACATGCAAAAACTTTTTAGTAGGATGAGATTCCAGGTGTTGATTCTGGGGAGTGTTTCCCGTGCTATCTGATTTTTGTTCATAAACTCCCTACCTACTCCTATGTCATTGAGATTTTACCTACTCTGTCTTCTAGTAAGTGTAGTGTCTCTGTTTTTATATTCAGATCTTTGATCCATTTTGACTTTATTTTAGTGCATGGTGATATGCATGGATCTAGTTTTAGTTTACAGCATATAGAAAGCTAGTTTTTCTGACACCATTTTAATTACATTTTCAATTTCATTAGCTGAAATTGGGTTATTCAGCAGCTTTACATCTTCTTGGTTCAGCTTTGGTAATTCATAGGTTTCTAGGAATCTGTCCATTTCTTCTGTGTTATCGAATCTATGTGAGTAAAGGTTTTCGAAGTAGGTGTTGATGATCTTCTGTATTTCCACCGGGTCTGTAGTGATTTCACCCTTTTCATTTCCTATTGCACGGATCTGAGTTTTTTCTTTCCTCTTCTTGATAAGGTTGACTAGGGGTTTATCAATTTTGTTTATTCTTCCAAAGAACCAACTCTTTGATTCATTAATTCTTTGTATTGTTTTCTTAGTTTCAATTGCATTAATTTCTGCTCTAATCTTAATAATTTCCTCCCTTCTTTGGGCTTTGGACTTGATTTGCTCTTCTTTTTCTAGAAGTTTGAGGTGTAGCATGAGGTTGTTTATATGTGTTCTTTCTCTTTTTCTGATATGAGAGTTTAGTGCTACAAATTTCCCTCTGAGGACTGCTTTCATTGTATCTCACAGGTTCCGGTAATTTGTATTTGCATTTTCATTCAATTGTAAATATTGTTTAATTTCTTTAACTTCTTCTGTGACCCATTCGTTATTTAGGATGGTGTTATTTAATTTCCATGTGTTTATGCGGTTATTGTAGGTTTTTTTGTCATTCATTTCCAATTTTACTGCACTGTGGTCAGATAATATGCATGGAACTATTTCAGTTCATTTGCATTTACTTAAGCTTGCTTTGTGGACCAGTATATGATCTATTTTGGAGAATGGCCCATGTGCAGCTGAGAAGAATGTGTATTCTGATGTTGATGGGTGGAATACTCGGTATACATCTACTAGGTCCATTTGTTCACAAGCTTGATTCAGTTCTGCTATTTCTTTGCTGATTTTTTGTTTGGTTGATCTATCTCTCTGTGACAGTGTAGTGTTAAGGTCCCCTGTTATAACTGTATTATTGTTCATTTGGTTTTTCATGTCTATTAAGAATTGTCTTACATAGTTGGGTGCTGCCATATTCAGTGCATATATATTTATGATTGTAATCTCTTCCTCTTGAAGTTTTCCCCTAGCAAGTATGTAGTGACCTTCTTTATCTCTTTTGATCATTCTCGGTTTGAAGTTTGCATTGTCTGCAAACATAATAGCTACCCCTGCTTTTTTCTGGGTTCCTGTTGCATGGAATATTGTTTTCCAGCCTTTGATTTTCAGTCTGTGAATTTCCTTTTGAGTGAAATGTGTTTCTTGTACACAGCATATTGTTGGATTTTGTTTCTTAACCCACTCTGCTAGTCTGTTTCTTTTTATTGTTGAGTTGAGACCATTTACATTCATTGATATAACTGATACGTACTGGCTCATCCCTGTCATGATATCTTTCTGTTGTTGGTTTGCTACATTTTCTGTATAATTACTTGCCCTGCTTAGTGGTTTCCTTTTGTCATTGTTCTTAAGATTGTGGCTATCTTTGTCTCTTTCTAGAGTGTCTTTCAGTACTCTTTGTAGTGTTGGTTTGGTGGCCATAAATTTCTTCAGTTATTCATTGTCATGAAAGTATCTTATTTCTCCATCAATTTTTAAGGATAGTTTTCCAGGGTACGTCAATCTGGGTTGAAAGTTATTGTCTTTCAGGGTTTGAAATAGTTCACTCCAAACTCTTCTAGACTTAAAGGTTTGTGTTGAGAATTCTGCCATGATTCTGATAGGCTTTCCTTCATAGGTGATCTGTTTATTTTCTCTGACAGCTTTTAGTATTTTGTTGTGCTGTATTTCTGATACCCTTATTATTATATGTCTGGGTGAGGATTTATTTTGGTTGTGGTTAATTGGGGTTCTGTATGCCTCAGTTACCTGTATTTCAGATTCTCTTCCCATGTTTGGAAAGTTTTCTGCTATTATTTCTCTGAATAGACTTCGTAGGTCATTAGTATTGACTCCTGCTTTTTCATTTATGTCTATTAATCTTATGTTATTTCACTTGGCATCATCTTGTAGCTGTTGAATTGTTGTTTCTTGGTTCTTTACTATTTTTAGGAGATCTGTTCTTTCGTGACCATGATATCCCATGCTGTCTTCAAGATCTGAGATTCTATCTTCAGCTTCATTTAAGCGGTTTTTCAAACTTTCCATGGAGTTTTTCATTTCCTGCATTTCCCTTTGCATCTGTTTCATGCATTCTGTTTGTGCCTTATATTGTTCATTCAACGCTTTGATCATTTTCTTAAGTTCTTCTATTTTTTTATCTTGCTCTTCTTTAGATACACACATTTCTGTAATAATGATTCTCATTTCATTTTTTAGCTGAGAGAATATTTCTGATTTGAATTTCTCTATAGCTTCATCAAGCTGTTTCTTTATTGCATTTTCTATCATTTCAGAAAGTCCATTTGTGTGACTCCCACTGTCTTCCATTTCAGTGTCTCTTGGGTTTGTTCTTTGTGGGCTGGGGGACTGAGACTGCCTCTTGGTTTTTCATTTTGTCATTTTCTTCTAGA
>RJWM01048941.1:0-11302 GCA_004363535.1 Dasyprocta punctata
AAATAAAGTATCTATCCTTAGGGCCGGGAGTTTGGCTCAGTGGCTTAAGCGCCTGTCTGACAGGCACAAGTTTGTGAGTTTGATCCCTGGTGCTGCAAAAAAATAAAAAATAAAAATAAAAAATAAATAAAATATCTACCCTTTATATCTTTATGTAAGCATTTTTCAGAATTTCCTTACAGATATTTGAGGAAGGATGGGATTACATCCCTTTCAGTATATATTATTTTATACTATTTTTCTTACTGCATCAATTGGTTTGATATACTTAGTAATACATTTTTCCCTTTAAAAATATTTTAATTTCTTTATACTTAGAACCACCTGCCCTAATTTAAAATACATTCATAAATGTAGAAGGTACATTTCTTTTCTTCATTTACTTGAGTTTTCTCTCTCCCTTTAACCTTCGACAACCCATCCACATATACTATAACTTGGTTAATTTTAGCAGTCTAGTATGTGCCCTTCCATATTTTTCTTTGATTTTGCATATGTTATTTGAGTCTATAAACATAACAATAATAATAAAAGCTTATAATCATCATGCACTTTCTATGTATCTGGCACTTTACATGTGTTAACCCCTTTAATCGCCCCAAATTCCAAAAGATGTGTATTATCTGGCCAGGAATAGTGGTGCACACCTGTGATCCCAGTACTTGGGAGGCTGAGGCAGGAGGAGCATTGTGAGTTCGAGATCAACCAGGGCTACAAAGTGAGCTCAAGTTCAGCCTGAACTGCATAGTGAGACCCTGTCTCAAAAAGACAGGAAAAAAAAAAAAAGATGTGCATTATCACCCCAATTTCACACAAAAAGAAACAGAGGCCAAGTAATGTAAATTTACACGGTTATTCACATAGTAAGTATACAGCTACAGGAATTGGCTTTCCTTTGTTTTTTGTTTTGCTTTGATTTTTAGATTTTGTTTTTATTTTTTAGGCAAAGGAGGTCTTGTTATACATACTTTTATGCATTTTGCTGCTTCTCACTCAAGAACGTCTTGTGGTAATCATCCGCAATAGCTTTGATTTGTTCTCTTTCGAGGCTATGTAATACCACACAATGTGAAGGTGCCATTGTGCTCTCAGCCGTGCCTCTGCCTGAGCAGGAGCTGTGCGCCCCCTTCTGGCTCTGAAGCGTGCTGCGGTAAATATTTCCCACGTGCATTCTCTGGCATTTGTGCTGTGGCTTCCACGGGATGGATTCCCAGGAGCAGAACAGCTGGCTCAAAAGACACACATATTTTTAACTTTAATGGATAGTGCTAGATTGCTTTCCAAAATGGCTGTGACACTTTACATTTCCACAATGCCAGCAAGAGTTCTCATAATAGAAAACTGCCCTTGCTGGTTCAGGATAAACCCTCTTTGGCTATACTGGATGATTCTTTTAATGCTCTGTTTCATTTGGTCTAATGAAATTTCTTTAAGAGTCTGCATACATATGCCTAAGTGATATAGGCCCATAGCTTTCTTTATAGCTCTTTTTTAATATCTAAGTTTCTACTAGTTTCATAGTGAAGTACCTTTCTGTTCACTCATTCATTCACTCGCCCATTTATTCATTCATTCAATGAACATGTACTAGCCAGACACGGTGGCACATGTCTATAATCCCAGTCCTCAGGGGGCAGAGGCAGCAGGATCGCTGCAAGTTCAAGCCAACCTGGGCTACATAGTGAGTCCAGGCCTGTCTGAACTACACAGGGGAGACCCTATCACACACACACACAAAAAGGCAATGAACATGTACTGAAGATCGGTTAGTGGCAGGCATGGTAAAAGCGTAATTGCTATAAAGAGGCATAAGACAGAGTCCCCACTCTCAGGCTTATCTCTACAGAGTGACTCCAGCATTGAAGGGATAATCAGTGAGTAGATGAAGCCAGTTATTGAGGTAGCACAGGGTGCTACTGGAGAATCAAAACCCAGAAGGCTCGTGGATAGGTTCTGAGGATGAACCTTCTCCTCTTACTCGAGCAGTTAACATTAGAAGCTTCCCTCCCAACCAAAGACAAACCTCAGGCCCCACGACCCCTCCCAGGCCCACAATCTTTATATATCCTACCACTGCAGAAGCAACGAGTTACATCAGCAAAGCCATGCCCATTAAGATTACCCTCAAATTATACAAAGTGCATAAGCAATAGCTTTTCAAAATTCACACATGCAAAAAAATTATACAACTATACATTATGTAATTATGTAACATGAGAATTATCTGATTCTTCCAATTTGAAGATACTTAATTCTAAAGTCATTAGGCTTTTGGTCAATGTTGAGCAAATCTCTCAACTTTTTTAGATGGACATGCCTCCAAAAGAATTACCCACTTCATCCAAGTTTTCAGTGGGTGCAATTAGACTTATACAAAGTATTTTCATAGGCTGTTCCTGTTGTTTTATTATTATTACTTTCTATCGTCCAGTTAGTGTGGAAAGAAAATGATCCAAGGTAAGAATATGTACCTCTATATGGACCCTGTGGTAAATGACCAGGGCAGTCGTTTGGGGCCTGGAAAGAGAAAGATTAGAAAATCAAAGACAAGGAAATCTAGATGTGTGGATGGATCTGAAATTTTTAAAAACCTCACTCCTTCATTGTTTCTTTAATTCACACACCAAGATCCTTAAAAACAAGTAGCAGGCAGCCTTTTAAAATATCAACCCTGGTAATTAAAATGAATGTTAGGAATAAATATCAAACTGAAATAAGTTTCCACTACTGGATCTTTTACTTGTTTGGTTTTATTTATTTATTTATTTTTAAGGAAGAGCACTACCTTGGCCTAATAGTTTGTCTTTTTATAAATAAGACATTACCCTCTTTGGGATCAGTAAAATGAATAGATTGAAAACACTTCCAACAGCATCATCAGCATTCAGAATATCATGAAGTACATCAGAGAAAGGGGAAAAATCCCTTGCTCTACCATGTTGAGAGATGTTATAACAAGGATAATTCTCTGCACCACACAGAATAATGCTCCAGAGGAAGGATATAGGCAAGGACATTTCTTTTTTGAGCATCCAACTAGCATGGGCCATCTTTCTTCACTCTACAGTACACAAAATCACAAACTTGTTACTGAATTCCTGAAGCTGAGAATAGTAAGGACTCATCATGATACCAAGAGGATCAAAGGAATTGAAGTAACAGTGAAAAAACATCAAGTGTTGAAACTAAAGGAAAAGACAATTTACAAAGTGATTTATGTCCAAGTGTTGGGACTCAATTTATTTTGATAGCAATCACTTAAACCCATGTCATGCAGAAGTTCAAATCCTGAAAATTTACAGAAGGTGCAGAGTTAGGTAACAGCCAACCAACTCATCAGCAAGTTGTTCCCTGTTATAAGTCTCGTGTCAGAGAATGCCACATGCCAGCCCTGGCGCTGGCACTTAGTTAATTGATTTTAGATACCCCAGGAGATAGCTCAATACACGAGATAAGTCACCTGCACATATAGCCAGAGACCCCTAGTGTTTGTAGGTCTGCTTCGGAAGGACCCAGAAAATGCTTATTACACAGGATACTAATACAGAACCAGTTTATAACCTACTCCTACCTTTTCTTTTTCTGTTCAAACAACCCGTCAGTGGAAATAAGAGTGATATGAAAATCAATAACACATACTGAAAACTGCAGCTGGCCAAAATACCAGATAGACCAAGGCTGGATAGCAAAGTAGGTCACTGAATTTGGAATCCTTCAACTTACATTTGACAAAATATCAGTACAATAAACATCACAAGCTTTCCTGACCCACTGTCAATGATGTGAATGCTGACAATGCCTTTACCTTCATAATTAAACTGAAAATTTCACTTTAAAAAGCAGAAAATATGTATATGCCTAGGCATGCAAACTTTGCTCTCCCTTTTTCCTTGTTTTCTTATTTTATTTTCTATCCCACATCTAGAAGAGAATTATCTATGCTTTGATTGACATGAAAGAATACACATTTGTGCCCTCACATAGCTATGGTATCCAGCATATAGTAACTTAATCATATAAGAGATGCAAATAGATTAGTATGCTCCTCCAGTGCCTTCCCCATTGAAAGGTATTTTTATGTAAAATTCAAATTAACATCAAAGAAACAGGATCTTTACTTCATTATGATGGTAACTAGCTAGTGGACAATATTTCTTTAATCAACCTTTGCTCTCCTTGCTTGTTTAAAACCTTTGAAAGCACGTTATTATTCATTTCTTGGAACTTCTGTGTATAAAGCTAAGCAATCTATGATTAGGGATTTCACTGTAAAAAAAATGTTTATTGACATGTAAAATATCTGAGAGGTGATTGCCAGAAGTTTAATGATTAGGATTAAAAAAAGAGTAGTCCTGAAAGGAAGCAAATGTATAAAGTGCAAAAATGTTCCAGGGATTTAACCATTAACTAGAAAAGGTTTCACCTGGAACTCCTGCAAGTTCAGAAAAGAATAAACAGGATGGGCCACAACTCACGTTCCTCATACCTCCGTGTTTCTGAATAGTAACATCTGGATGGTAGCAAAGGAACAATCACATGGATAAAAAATGCTAAAATCCTAAAGTGAAGCACCATACGGTTCAACAAATATTCACGCCCTCCGCTTGTCCCTCAGCCTCATGGGAGTTTACTTCCTCGTGCTGCTGAGGGTAGAGGTGGCCGAGACTTGCTATACTAGTGCCCTGTTGGAGCACTGGGCAAGTGGAGGACTTGAAACACGCTTCCGTTGGTGGGTGCATTCAGCCTTCCTTCCTGCCTCCAAGAACAGGCACCAGCCCTGGGGGGAGGTTTCGCACTGGGCCCAGCCTGCAGCCCAGAAATTCAGCCCAGCAAGCCCTGCCTGCGTCAGCTGAATCTCAGTCAACTGCAGACCCGGGAGTGAGAACTCAGCGCTTGTGTGTGTGTGCGTCATTGAGGTTTTGTGTTTGTCTGTGATGCAGCATCCTCGTGGCAAATACTGACTGGGACATCACATTAGAAATGGTTGGGGATGCCAGCCCATCCACATCCTGCTCAAAGGAGGAGCTTCTTCGTCATTTGCAAAGGTCAGGTTAATGAAATCCAACACAGGTCTTTCGGCAAGTAACACACACTTTTCTTTCTGTAAGCCAGAAAGAGGCAGAATGCAAATGTTCCTGCTGTTTATGCAGCCCAGAAAAAATAGACCTTTAGGAAGTTACCAGCAGCTGGAAATGCTGCAGATAATCCAGATTTGTGAATTACATGAATTTGAAGGAAGGGTGTACCCACAGTGCTAAGTACTATGCATACATTATTGAATAATTTAATACACAAAAAGAGTCTTTCACTAGTTAATTCAGATGTCCAATTATGCATTTCATCTATCCTTTGCAAAACATCTGAGCACCTATTTAGGAATGAGGAGCTCAAAACTGAGTATGATTTGTGCCAACGAGTCAGTAGGCAGGTTGAGACAGACATGCAAACAGCAGTGAGTTAGGACAGAACTCCTAGGTTTCCAGAAGGAGGAACCAAATTTGGAGAATCGAGATCACGTTTATTAAAGATCCATTAGAAAAGTGGAATTTCATTTGGCCCTTGAATCAAGGCCAAGCTCTTATTAATGTTGTTTTCTTAATATGAATACACTATAGTAATACATATCCATTTTAGAAAATTTAAAAAACACCAAATAAAACCACAAAAAGAGGATATTAAAACAATCTGTATCCTCTACCAAGCAGACATAACCATTATTAATGTGTTACCATATTTTCTTCCATTATTTTTCTCCTATTTCGAAACAAGAAATTGCTAGACTTCTGTTTTTTGGGGTTTTTGGGTTTTTTGTTTGTTTTTGTTTCTTGTCTAAATTCTCAGAGAGTACTTTTCTTCATCATCGTAGATAAGATGCACACAAAGGAATTTCCTCCTGGGGCAGTTTAATAGACAGTTTCCTGTTCCTGACCTTGCCCAGCACGTAGCCAATTGCCATGTACAGTTCCTCGTCCCCAGAAAATATTTTCTCATTGCATAATTGACATGGGACTCAGTCCCACCGTTAGAAACCAGCTCTCTAGAGACTGGTCTCTGGTTTTTGTCCTCCTTTTTCCCCTCCTATCCCTGACCTGCCTCAAGCCTTATTGCCCTGTGCCATAGGCATGCAATTTTCTTCATAAGCTGTGATGTTAGAAAGAATGTAAGGGAGCACTTCCCTGAGGACCTGAGGGTGGCACAGCTTTCTAAGGCAGAGTAATGATCAAAACACAGTGGGATTTTAGAGTTAGCTCTCACTGTGTACACCAGCAGCCTGGAAGGAAAGAGTACTCACCCGCTCACTGGGGAAAAGGATGCTGTATAGATGGAGTCACGTGTTCCCCCAAGGCCCGCCCCCAGGAGCACCTACTCCTGCTCCCGCTGACCGGCACTGCCACATGCCTGCCTGTGGACAGTGGATCAGTGCAGGCAGGCCCTGAGCCCTCCTCCTCATCAGCTGAAGCTCAAAGAGGGTCACAAGACTCCACTCTGCCACTCTCTCCCCTGGGTCAGTGGACCGGAATATCCCAACGGTCTTTCTGGAGTCAAGGGGACATGAAGCAAGGCTGCAGCTGACTCTTGTGGTCATTTAGGTAAACAAACAAAAGAATATGAATCTCTTCTGCTGTCAGCAGTGGGAGCACAAGAGTCGCTTGCTGCAGGAATAGCTGACGAACGCACGCTAATGTGCTAGTCCCGACTCCAGAACGCAAGTATCTGAACAAGTACCGAAGTCAGTAAATCAATTCTGTGGGCTCCCGAGATGAGTAAGTCGGAAGCAAGTCACTCCAACGACTCACACTCGGGATGAGGATTACACAGGGACCCCGGTCCTGCCAGGGCTGGAAGGAGCCCAGACACCAGTGCTCCTCCACCCGCTTCTATAAATACCTGCTCTGCATTTGCTTAGTCTAAGCAGAAAGAAACTGATTTCATGCTACTGAAGTTTGTTTCCAAGTTTCCTTACGCATGCAATTCAAATATTGGCTGTCTTCCAGTCATCTTTGAAATTTCACTCCAAAAAACAAAATGAAGTGTAAACATGTAAAAGCATTCAGATACTCTAGAATTTGCTATAGATTTCATTGACAAGAAGTAAGGAGGCTCACACTGAACAGAAGACAATGATTTGCTAGGGGAAAAAAATTATTAAATGACTCTTTCCCTCAAACTCTCTTCTCAGCCTCACAGCTAAAAATTCTCTCCCTTCCCATAGCCAGCCCCATCCCTGGACCTGTGCTCTACACAACCCCAGAGTGCTTCGGAGAGCTTAACTTTCATGTATAACGTAGGCAATGTGCTAAACTCAAACCGCTAAGGTCCTTCTTACTCAGTGTGTCCTTGAGACTCCTTCTCAAGCGTTTTATAAGGACAGATCCAGAATTTAGCCATCCAGCACCCCAGCACTGGAGTTTTAGTTAATTTCTTTTTTTTTTTTTTTTTTTTTTTTTGATTAGTCACTGTCTTGTCACTGGGACAAAATATTCAGTACCCCTAGCTTAAAGGAGGTATTTTAGTTAACTTTTCTCATTACTGAGACAAAATACCCAACACCCAAAGTTAAGGGAGAAAAGGTTTAGTTAGCTCACAGTTTGTAGAGGTTTTAGTCCATAATTGGCTGACTCCAAGGCAGAGTGGCCCATCGCAGAGGAGAAAGAGTTCATGGCAGTAGAAGACAGCAAAAGCAAGCAAGAGAAGGGGAAGACATGCCTCTTTCTGTCCCTTATATGGTATCCAGACTACTGAGATTAGGGTGGTGCCAATCCAATCAGTGGACGGGCCCAGCAATCAACCACTCTTAATCCCTCTACCCTTAACCCTAGCATTAAACCATGAGTCAATCACATACACTAGATTCAGTCAGCTCCAAAAAAGCCACATCTAAAACTGCATGAGGCTTTGGGGGGACATCCAGATACAAACCATTACAGGAGGAGAGACTTATTTTGGCTCACATTTCAGAGGATGCAGTCTATGGAGGTTGGTTCCAAAGCAGAATCAGTAAATGGGACATGGTGCAGGAAAACTACTACACAACCCATGGCATCCAAGAAGCAGAGAGAGAAGGGAGGAACCTAAGACAAGAATGCGCCCTTCCAGGTGATGCCCCAGTGACCACCTCCAACCAGGCCCCACCTCCTAACACCACATCCAGCCAAGAATTCACTGATGAGCGTAGTGCCCCCATGATCCAACCATCTCTGAATACACGAAACTTTGGGGATCAAAAATGAAACAAAACAAAATGAAATTTGAAGTCATTTAATTAGGTGCCTCTCTTCCAACAGCTGGTTCTCATCCTTAGTGTGAGGACACAAGAGCTTTAGTGACAGATGTGGAGTGAGAATGGAGGGTTGAGAGATGGTGTCACCTGCCGCCCTAGTATTGTCGCACAGGGGTCAGGAGAAGAACAAGAACACACTGTTGGAAGAGCAGACAGGAAGCAGAAACGACAGAGCACTAAGTACAATCACTGTCCGTTTCAAAACGTGGTCCAGGATCAGCCCTGGGCCAGCTTTGATTCTGTCCACATCATTCCTGTTAAGTCTGCCTGCAAACCATTCTGAACACACGGTCTTTACAGCATGTATGATGGCCAGCGATGCGGAGGAGAGAACGTGCCGCACCCCACCTGCAGCGGGACAGAGGGCTCACCTTCTGGGTGAAGTCACTGGCTTCATTGATGTACCGATCGCGTTCCTTTTCCAGTTGAAAGATGATCTTTCTCTGCTTCTGGGCCTCCTCCTTATAGTTTTGGATTTCCTCTTCCAGATTCCGCTTGGTTTGTTCATGGAGCTTTACCAGGTCTACCTGCTTCTGGGTCGCATTAATGGCCTTAAGCATATTCTGAAAACAAGGATAGTAAAGCCATCGCATTACTCTCAATGTTTCAGGGTTTGGGTTACTCAAAGTTTACTTCTTACCTTAACCATAAAATAATCACATGCCTTCTCTTTTGTATGAATAAAAATGATATTCTCTATAGATTATTAAGAATCTATCATGCTAATTTTGCACAAGGCATTTTATTTATGCTTAAATTTTGTTCATTTATTTCTTATTTATTTTTGACATAGGATCTTGCTATGTGTCCAGGTTGGCCATTATGTAGCACTAAGCAACCACAATGTCCCTAAGAAGTAGGCTCTGTATTGCTTCTGTCCCAGAAGTAGGAAACGGAAACTGATGGTTAAGCTACTCTCCTACAGATTTATATAACAGGGCAGTGGCAGAGCCAGAACTGAAATTCATGACTGGCTGACCCTGAAGTCCATCCTTTTCCACCCTTGTCACAGCTCTAGCCTCTATCTGGTAAGGTTAGAACAACTGAAACTCATCATATAACTTGCGCTGTGACTACAAAGTAAGATAAAATCAGGTTAGGGAAAATGCAGATACCTAGAACTAACCTAGGACCCAGCAATTTCCCTCCTGGGTATATACCTGAAAGAAATGAAAGTCACACCTCGTAGGCGAATATTCATCATAGCATTATTCACAAACGCCTAAAAATGGAAACAATCCAAATGCCCACAGACTGATGAACACATCAGCCAGAAGGGGTGGCACAAAGAGGACAGAAAAGGCAGTGAAATACTGAAGGGCACCACAACACTGACGTGACCTGAAAACGTCATCCTAATGAAAGGGCCCAGGCACCAAAGGCCACACAGGGCATGATCCTGTTAATACAAATACCCAGAGCTGTCAAATTCACAAACGCTGAAAGCCATTTAGTAGTTGCCCTGGGCAGGAGGGGAGAGAAACGAGCAGTGAGGACCGAAGGGGAGTTTCCTTTTGAGAACCAGATCATGGTGAGAATGGCAAAATGTTGTGAGTGCATTATATGCCACTAAAGGTAAGTTGTGATATATAGATATAGATAGATATAGATGTAGGTGCATAGGTAGATAGATAGATAGATAGATATCCACATTTAAACATTTTTAACCTAGTTTTTTTTTTTTTAAGTGGATGCCACATCCCAAATCCAGCCTATTTGATTCAGTGGGTCTAGAACGGGACCCATCCCCTGCACTACTGATGTCTGATGGCAAAATGAAACCTCAGGTTGGCCACCCAAGGCCTCCCGAAACATGGCAGGGACAATGTTCACCTGGTAACCATGCTCAACAGGACAGCCCCATCCACCGGTCACAAGTGAATGGACCCTGTGGCCCTCCCGGGGACTTCTGAAACAGGGCCTTTCAGTGTGTGTGGGGCGGGGGGGGATTCACATGTGCTTTCTGGGGTCAAACCCAGGGCCTCATGCATACTAAGTAGGCCTTCCACCACTATCCCTCTGCCACTGTATCTTCACCCTTAGATTTTTGCAACTTGGTAGAAGCTATGAACCTGGGAGCAGATGGTGATAACTGTGTTTCTGACAGATGGACAAGAAAACAGAGTCTTCACTGCAAGAGGAACGGACCAAACACCTAGCAGGAAGTCTGGAGACGGAGAGAAAAGGCTTTCCACCCGACAGTGCCAGCTCGTGCTTCTGCCACTTCCCGGGGCCCAGCTGTACCCTTGGGAATGACAAGGTGCCTTAAGGTCCCTTCTCACATCTCTAACGAACTCACACACAGGGCTAGGTCTGAAAACCACCGGACCATCAGCAGATGAGACGGCCAGGGAACACTGGTTGGGTGATGATGTATAAAACCAGTTTTATTTTCAGCAACTGGATAAGCATTTGTTCTAGAAAAGACAAGGTCAATTCAAATGACACTGAAAGAATCACAATGTGTTCATGTTGCTGCCTATCAAAACATGCTATTCATCCTCTCAGTGAGGATAGCATTTCAAATCAGTGGGAAAAACATTTATTATCAATAAAGGTGGATTGCAAAACTGCAGAGTCCAGTGCTGTGCTGGTCAATAAGGATGCAATGGCCAGGAAAACTTTTAAAAATTAAAAAGTATATCCCACCCTAAAGGAGGAACTGGCATTAATTAAACCAAATAAAGGTAAAAGTAGGGTTGTACCACTGACCTCTTGTGGCAAAAAAAAAAAAAAAAAAAAAAAAAACTATTAATTGTTCACCAGGTTATAGCAAATATAAATGAATTAAATATTGAATATATTGAAAATAAATATTAAAGTCTAAATCAAATAGTATTAATAAAATATACAAATTTATAGAATAAAGAAACAGTTTCCAAGATTGGGGTGCAGGGGAAGATTTCAATAGTTTTCAAAGGAATGCTAGCATGGACAGAAGTAATCTCCTACAATTTCCAGAGATTCTGTGAATAAAGTCAAAGCAGAGAGTCCATTTACCCTTCCACACCTGCCTACAGC
>RJWM01048942.1:0-11294 GCA_004363535.1 Dasyprocta punctata
TCTGGGTGTGTAAACTGGCTCAAGTCTGGGAACTGGTTGAGGGGTTGGGATTCCCTGTTACCCTGAAAAGAAGTAGGCTTCTGTTCATTTGCCCTTAAATTTTTTAATTACATAAATCTAATAAAAATTTTGTAGGCTTCCTATCTATTTCACCTCTGGGAACATAGCAGCTAATCAGCCAGTGCCATAGGTGTCTGCACATGTCAGATTATTCTGGTCATTGTTCTGCTTCTGCTGTCCATCACAGTAAGTACCTTTGGTGACTGGGTGCTGCCACTTGACCTCTGCCACTCCGGGATCTGATCAAGTCCACTGCCCTTAAATGTCCTAGTTGAGTACTGCGGTCCCCACTGTAAGCTCTGCCTTACAGAGGAGGGCAGTGACAGAGCTCTCAGGGGTGCTGTGCGCCCCTCACAGATCTGTCCCTCAGGGTGCAGGTGGAGGGTGTGTTCTCCCGATCGTCCCAGTGAGGAGGGTCAGGGTTAACACGGCAGATCCTCCCCAGCACCCCATTTCCGAGCCTCTGAGTCCCCTCATCCATAGGAAACCTTGGAATAGCAGGCATCTCTCACTCACTCACAGTGGGCCCTGCTTCTGCCAACCAGCCAGGTAAACTGTCAACACCTTTCTTTACTCTGTGGGCTATGACATTAAATTCAGAATCTCTGCTTAATCGACTCATATCAACAAACTCAACCTGATTTAGGTGTATGTCTTTGTCACCATCATCCCACACTTTTAAAATTCATTCACAAGCTTGCTCATTAGGCCTCTGCTTAATGAGTTAGAAAACCCAAGAAGTTCTTTGGGAAAATAGCAGACCTCCTCATGAGTCACACTATGTACCTCGCCCTTAGGAGCCTTCTGAGATTTGAGCCTGGCTATGGGCCTACAAGCAAAAATGAGTGGTGAGGGTGGGGCCTGAGGAGCATCAGCATTGTCCTGGTGATCAGCACAGGATTGGTTTCCCCAGGCGAACTGGGAGATGCCACCACGGCAGGGGGTGGAGGTGGTGAGGCCTCTGCCACAGTGGGTGGAGAAATCTCTTCCTCTGGCAAAAGAATCTCATCAGCATTTACAAGCCCATTATCATCAGCTTCCTCAGGGTCCTCCCACGTGTCCCCTTCCCAGTTTAGGGGATCCCATTCCCTTCCAATCAGTGCCCTCACCTGTGCTTCAGATACCCTTCGAGGCTGAGCATTAAACTTACATTGCAGTTTAGCCAATCGAATTATGAGACTGTGTCTCGGTTTCTGCAACCTCAGCCTTGCAGAGAGGAGATTCACTTTCAGGACATACTTAGAAAGTTTTAAACTTCTTATATGTATCTGGAGCTGGGAATTTGAATCTTTGAGCCCCTTATTTTCCTTTATCCATTTATCCTCACAACCAGAAGACTTTAGACTTCTTATGGATGTTTTGAGCTCATCATTTTCTTTCTGTAATTTGTCCAGGGATGCTCAGACCAAGCATCTAATATCATTATATTTCCTACTCTTCCAAATAAATTTAAAATTGTCATATACAAAGTCACTAAATTACTGACGTCTCACAAATGGTGAATTAGGATAATCAAATGGGTCTACATGACATATTAGGTTAAGCGGTTCATGCCAAGGATTATCAGTGTATGCACAGAAGTAGGAGAGACCATGGTGTCTTTAGATCTCCTCCAGGAAGCCCTGAAGCTATTAAAGCATGCCATCATTTCTCAAAGCCAGTCCCAGTATCAGTCAGGGCTTACTAGAGAAACAGATATAACACAAGATATACAAATGTATAAGAAATCATAAGATTGGCTTAGGATGGTCAGCCACAGAGCTGGCTGAGGGAGCGTGCAGAGGGTGTCTGCACGCTGGAGGGGGAAGGGTCCCGTCCAAGGGCTGGAGCTCACTGAAGTGTCCTATGCAAGTCCGTATCAGGAGGCCGATGGGTCTGCGATGGACACTGAAGAATCTACAACAGAAGGCTGAAGAGTCTAGGTGGAAGCCGAACAGTCTGTGCCAGAAGCCAGAAGACGACGTCCAAGCTGAAAGTGAAGACTGGAGCTCCTCTGAAGAACCAGCAATCAGTCCCTCCTAGTTTGCCTCTTACTGTATGCTGGCCACTCCCCCTGGGGTGGGTATAGCACTCACACCATCTGCCTGCCCTCCTCTTGCTCAGGCTGAAGATGTTACAAACTAGGGACCCTGGCCCCTGCTGAGTCACTTAGTTAAGCTTCTAGACTTCTCAAGTTGACACAATGTATCAACCATAACAGACAGCAAAGCAGGAGGCACCACAATTCCAGATTTAAAGTTACATTGCAAAGTTACAGTGATAAAAACAGCATGGCAATGACACAAAAACAGACATGTGGATCAATGGAACAGAATAAAGAATGCAGAAACAACTCTAGACACATTCAACTATTTGATCTTTGACAAAGGGGCTGTATTGGGTGTATACTATGTACCCCCAAGTCCTCATATACTTCTGATGGGGCCGAGTCTGGCACTTGTGACTGGTTTATCGTCTAGCACTGTGACTGACGATGTGAGTGCTGCACCTGCCCAGGGGTGGAGCTGAGATGCAGTGTGAGAGAGGCGGGTCTTCCCCTCTCTTGAGCTTCCACGCGCTCTCTCTCACCAGTGCACCTTGCTGTCTGCGGCCACCATGAACGGCAGCCCCGCTACGCCATGCTGCCTTGGAGCCAACTGAGTGTGGACTGAAGTTCCTGAGAAACTGTAAGAAATAAACCTTTCCTTCCCTAATTTTGGGCATCAGGTATTTTGTCTTGGCAGTGAGTGAAAAGTAACTAAGACAGGGGCCAAAAACATGTACTGCAGGAAAAATAGTCTCTTTAACAAATAGTGCTGGGAAAGTTGGCTACACACATGCCCGTGTCTCTCACCTGGCCCTAAACTAAAAAAAAGAGGGAGAGAACCAGAGACATAAATATTAAAATAGAAAAACCTAATTTCCTGAAATATAAAATAGGCAAAACTTTGAAGGCACAGGCATAGGTAAAGACTTTCCGAACAGAACCCCGATTGCACAAGAAATAATACCTAGAATCAATAAATGGGGTCACATCAAATTAAAAAAACTTCTGCATATCAAAGGAAACATCCAACAGAGTGATGAGACAATCTATAAAATGGGGAAAACATTACCAGCTATTCCTCAGAGGGGGGACTAACACTTAGAACACATAATGAACTCAAGAAAACTGGACAATCCCAAAAAATAAAAGACCCAGTCAAAGAAATGGGCAACCAAAATGAACAGACACCTAGAAGTACAAATGGCCAATAGTGACAGGAAAAATATTTAGCATTGCTGGCCATTTAGAAGACAAGCAAATTAAAACAACACTGAGATGCAATGTTATTCCAGAAAGAATGATCATCACCAAGAAATCAAATAATGACAATTGCTAGTGAGGCTATGGAGAAAAAGGAACCCTTATACATTGTTGCTAGGAATGTGAACTAGTACAACTATTATGGAAATCAGTGTGGAGATTCCTCAAAAAAAACTAAAACTAGAAATTCCATTTGACCCAGCTATTCCCCTTCTAGAAATCTTCTCAAAGATATATAGAGTTGAAGACAGTATATTACAGTGATGTGTATACCCAGTTTAATTGAGTCAGTTCTGGCTGCAGTGGCACCCACAGCACCAAACACAGCCAACAAAACAGTAAACAGATCCAACCCCTGATTTACAACACCCAACCATATAAACTGAATTTATATCCATACAACAGGATGCAAAACAATCATATACAATACTTAGGTTCACAAAATGTCAATTGTGTCCGCAAGGTAAGGACCCAAAATTCTGTCCCCAGGGGTGAGGACCCAAAATGAATTTAAGAAAAGGCAGAAAAGTGGGAAAAGGGAAAAGAGACTGTAAGTAGGTTGAAGAACAAAGATGGGCCCACCAACTCAGGGAAACCACAGCAGAAGACTGAGGGAAAAGAAAGCCAAAAGAGACAGAAAAGAGAACAGAACAAGACCAGACCCAAAAGGGGGGCAGAAACCACACTCACACCAAAAAAAAAAAAAAAAAGAGGGGTTCTCTCTGGATTCACTGGTAAACAGCCTGTGGAGACAGCAACCCAAATCGTGGCACTGTATCTCCGCAAGCCAGCAACTGTTCGTGGATGGAGCAGTAGACAACCTTAGCGGGCCTGCCCTGAGAGCGGCCTCCTCAGGCTTGCAGCCATCCAGGCAGTCTCTGCGGGTCTGTGCCCAGCTAGAAACCACTGGGGGAAGCCGGCAACAGTTTTAGCCCCAGGTTTATCTGGCCTGACACAGGAACAGCTTCCAGCAAATTGCTCTCCCGTGGGAGGACTAAGCCCTCAGCACTCACCACCAGCCAGCACAGTCCTCTACACCCACCACTCTCCTCTAGCAGGGAATGGTTCTGTAGAGGTCCTGGGGTCACCAGCCACCACCAACACCGCGACCCTGCACTGCCGGGCTCCAACAGCTCCCCTCGCGCAGTGGGTCCGGCTCTGGGCGAAGGCTCCACCAGCTACCATATTCTTATTAATTGCATTTTTCCTTTTCGCACTCTCTGTGGGGTTCGATTCAGACTTCAGGTTCTTCCTGGGTCCAAGGAACCCACCTCCCTCCTTTTCGTCTTCCTCAAGATGGTGTGTTCCCACATCTAGATGGTGTCTCTAAGACAGGCTGTTTTCCCTGCATCCTACTACTCCGCCATCTTCCCTGTTTTTGGAGGGTCTGTGTGCCCTGACTTCAATTCCCTGACAAGTTTCAGATTGAAGAGATTTTTCCTGTGCGGGTAGGAGAGAGAATGTCCATGCTCCTTATATAGAGAGTGAAAACCAGGAGCCCAAGACTCAAAGCACTTAAAGATGAATCTGTAGATGAGCCCAGGTCTCCAGGGCACCGCTGTTCAGTAGAAATACAGTGCGGGCCACATGAGCATTCTCAGCATAGGCTCTACATCGAGCTATACCCCCAGCCCCGGATGTGTGGTTTCAAATTTTCTAGTAAGCACATTAAGAAAGTACAAAGAAATTGCATGTACAAAAGTACATGTAATTATAAAACATTGTTAAGATAGTTCACACTTCCGTGTGTGCTGTCTTTGAGACCTAGTACGCACTGTACTATGGACAGCACATATCAGTTCCATGAAGAACTCAGTGACCACAGGCTCTGCTCCCTGCCTCACTCCTCACCACAAATAACAGTTTACCCACGGACTTTCTCAGATCCCTTGTCCCTCCCGCTGTCCATGCGGTCCCTTCCTGGACACCACATTTGAAGTCCACTCCCCAAACCATTGCATTCTCTCCTCCACCTCCTCTCCTTTCCAATTCTGTGTTTGTGTAGAGTCTGCATTCCACCGCCAGGCACCACCACAAGAGGTGTCATTTAGTCCAGTGCTGTGTCCTCAGCCTTGGGGCGGCACTCACCGACCCTGGGCTCCACAGCAGCAGCACCGAGCTGCAGTTCCCGCTCTGTCCTTGGAGCCCACTCAGCTGAGGGGTCCTGTCGCTGCCACATCCTCCTGTGGTCAGTGTGCAGGGCAAAGGATCTACCCTGATGCCAGTCAGTTGCCCCTGGGCGGCTGGACAGAGCATTGGATTGTCCAAGTTGGGAAGCTCTATTTCTCATGCAGAGTTAAGATTTTACTTGAAGCCGGGCGTGGTGGCGCACGCCTTTAATCCCAGCACTCGGGAGGCTGAGGTAGGTGGAGCGTTGTGAGTTCGAGGCCGGCTTGGGCTACAACGCAAGCGCAAGGCCGGCCTGAGCTACATAGTGCGACCCTGCCTCAAAAAAACCAGGGCTGGGGAGTTTGGCTCAGCGGCTTAAGCACCTGCCCTGGCAAGCGCAAGGTTGTGAGTTCAATCCCCAGTGCCGCAAAAAAAAAAAAAAAGATTTTACTTGAGGAGTGGACAGGTCCATTGGGACAATAAGGTCCTACAGGGCTGCTTCCCCATAGTACCACCCAGACCACCCAGTCCTCTTAAGCCAACTGTTTTAGTCAAGGGTTGCTAGGAGAACAATTATATACAGGACACAGAATTTATAACTATTTTATGATAGTCACCCAGAGCTCAATACAAGAAAGTTCAGGAAATCTGTCCACAACACTAAAGACCCAAAGAAATCCAGCCGAGGGCCTGGATCCCACAGCAATGTCAGCTGTAGAAGCTAGAAAGTCTATGCCACAGGGTGAAGGATCTGTGCCAGTAGGTTGAGGGTTCTGTATTGGAGCCAAGAAGCTTGGCAACTCAAAGTAAGAACCAGGGTTTCCCTGAAAAGTACCTCAGCCATCCTCAGTGACAACGAGGTCCTGAGCTCCTCCAATGATGAAAATAGCCAAGTATCAGGAAGCCAGTGCTTCTCCTTCAGATTGAACAGTACACGTCTTTCCCTCTGGAGCCAGGAAGCAATGTTCAACATGAAGACCAGCGCTCCCATAAAGTGAATCACAGCTGCTCTCAGCAACAAAGTCCCAAACTCCTCCGATGATGATGGCCAAATTCATATCAGGGGAGCCAGCATGACGAGCTCCTCCAGGAGAACCAACGGGTCCAAACAACAGCAACACTTAAGACAACACACAATGCTTCTCCACATTTCTTTTTTTTTTTTGCGGCACCGGGGATTGAACTCACAACCTTGCGCCTGTCAGACAGGCACTTAAGTCACTGAACCAAACTCCCAGCCCTA
This sequence comes from Dasyprocta punctata, assembly GCA_004363535.1. Classification (NCBI taxonomy): domain Eukaryota; kingdom Metazoa; phylum Chordata; class Mammalia; order Rodentia; family Dasyproctidae; genus Dasyprocta; species Dasyprocta punctata. The sequence goes on from RJWM01048942.1 coordinate 6,699, forward strand.
GTTTTTTGAGGCAGGGTTGCACTGTGTAGCTCAGGCCGGCCTCGCGCTCACGTTGTGGCCCAAGCTGGCCTTGAACTCACAATGCTCCTCCTACCTCAGCCTCCTGAGTGCTTCGACTAAAGGCATGCGCCACCACGCCCAGCTCCACATCTCCTTTTTATGCAACAGTCCCCAGCTGGGCCATCCATGCTCCGCATCACGCTGATTCAGTTCAGCTGGTATTTAAATTGATCACCAGTTACCAATCCACTACACCAACCAAGGCCTTGCGGGAATTCCCTATGAAGAAACTTTTGGCAAAAAAAATTGCCTAGCCAGTCATGGTGGCACACACCTATAATCCTCAGGAGGCTAAGGCAGGAGGATCAGCAAGAGTTTGAGGTCACCCTGGGCTACATAGTGAGTGTGAGGCCAGCCTAAACTGCATAGTGAGACTCTGTCTCAAAAAAACAAAAACAAAAGCCGGGCATGGTGGCACATGCCTTTAATATCAGCACTTGGGAGGCTGAGGCAGGAGGATCGTTGTGAGTTCGAGACCAGCCTGGGCTACAAAGTAAGTTCAAGGCCAGCCTGAACTGCATAGCAAGACCCTGTCTCAAAAAACAGGGTTGGGGATTTAGCTCTGTGGCATAAGTGCCTGCCTGGCAGGTGCAAGGTTGTGAGTTCAATTCCCAGCACCAAACAAAAAAAAAGGCCCCAAAATAATTTCATAAAGAGGTGCACACCTTTAATCCCAGCACTTGGGAGGCTCAGGTAGGAGGAGCGTTGTGAGTTTGAGGCCGACTTGGACTACAACGTGAGCGCGAGGCCGGCCTGAGGTACACAGTGCGACCCTGCCTCAAAAAACCAGGGCTGGGAGTTTGGCTCAGTGACTTAAGTGCTTGTCTGACAGGTGCGAGGTTGTGAGTTCAATCCCCGGTGCCGCAAAAAAAAAAAAAAAAAAAAAAAAAATTCATAAAGATAGTAAAATAGAGTATCTAAAAATAGTTATCTGTGTTAGTCATAAATGCCTGGTTATGATTATGGACTCTGTCTTGTCCATGCACACATACGACTTTCTTCCTAGCCATTTAGTTACTGTGTTTTTCTATCAAATCAATTCTCATATTTTTGGCTTCCTATCATCTTTGCTGACTGGCCCCAGAATGGCCTGCAGGAGTGTGTGCGTTTGTGTGTGCGCACACATACGTGTGTCATGACTGCGGTGCGGGGTGAGCCCAGGGCCTGGGGCCTGCTAGGCAGTGCTGTCCGAGTGGGCAGCATGTACAGCTCTCACAGTGCGTGCTGACGCACAGAAGGAACTGACCATTTCTGGAGGCTTTTCAGCTGATCAGCTGACCACGCTAGGTCATGTGCTGGGCAGCATCTGAGTCTGCGTAGCTGGCCCGGTAACCTTTGCCCACCTCGTGCCTCCCTGATGACTCCCCTGGGGTTCTGGGAGTGAAGTGCACACTCATTTACCATGGCTCCCCCACCGAGGCCTATGTGATCCTGTGGTGACCCCAAACTCTCAGCACTGTCTTTCCCACTTATTTAATCGCCACTGGGGAGTGCCACGTGGCACCTTAATCTTATTAAATTGTTGGAGGAGCATGTAAGGTTGGTCCAAAAGGAAGAAGGATTTAAACATTTGGACTGCAAGTCAAAAAGCAAAACAGGTGGGACACACCCAGAGAAAGAGAGGGAAGCAATGCTGAGACAGATTTTAAGGCCAGAAACATGGTTCTAAAAGGAGCTGTAGGTAGGAGTCCCAATTTATGTAAAGGAGAGGTTTTCATCAGATCAGGGGTTGGCTATCTACAGAGCAAGTGCTAGGAGCTTGCTGTGGTCTGCGTGTGTCCCTGAATTTGCATGTGCTTCGGTCTGGGGATGCTGAACCGGTGAACTGTGAAGATGGGGGCCTGCTGGGAAGCGCTTAGGTCTCTGGGCTGCCACCTGCAGAAGGAATTAGTTCTGGTTGCGTAGAATGAATTAGTTCTCCCGAGAGTGAGCTGTTATGAAGCGTGAACCTGACCCCTGACTCTCTGTGCCTGCCTGTCTCGACTTCGATGTCTTCTGTACACGCTGCTCCTTCACGACACCGTCTGCCAGGGGGGCCAAACAGATGGGGCCACCCAGCCTCCAGCACTACGGCAAAAAACACCACCTGTCTTCATAAAGTGTCCTGCCTCGGATATTTTACGTCATCCTTACTACAGTGACTGAAGACGGACCAACAGAAGCCTGAAGAACGCTGGATTCCCCGCTGAGAAGCTGCCATGCACGCTTTTGGATGAACCTGAAGGAACTATGGGCATGTGCCGTCACCAAAGAAACTGGAGGCAGAGAGCAAAGTTGGATTTCAATGCTTGCTATCCAAATGGGAAAGGAACACAAGTCAACGGGTGTTCACCATGGTGCACCGCATCCGTGAAAAAGGAAACACCTGTGCTTCAAGTTTGTGGGACAGAACATGGACCAAAAAGGCAGCATGGTCACCGAGTCAGTGGTCTCTGCAGACCGCCCTCCCCAGGGGGGCCTCACTCAGCCACGAAAAGCAGAAGCTGCTCCCGAAGAGGAAGACGAGGCAATCGGGGAGGGGCAGGGGGTCACCGAGGGCAGGATTTGAGAGCTGTTTTCCTTCCCATGCTTAGAGTTTGGAAAGAAAGAAAAAAATGCAGGTGCACAGGCTGTCTCATCAAAACGGGTTCCAATTTTCTGTCACCTGTCCCAAAGCCCTCTCAAATCTTTGTGTGACACACCGTGTGTTTTGTCTTTGGACTCAGCACTGGCACCAGAGACCCCTCGCACACCCATCCCCTGTGGTGTGGCACCCGCCTCCCTGTTGCTGAGTGATTCTGCGCTTGTTTCTGCCATCAGCAGGTGAGTCCGTCTTCCCACCCCTGGGATCCGGGCTGGCGTTGGGACCGGCTTACACCACAGCATGTTGTGAAAATGCCATTCTCAAATCCCCACCCTAAGGCCCAAGGAACCTGGCAAATTCTGCTTTTGTTTTCAAAACTCAGTCTCTATGTAAAGAAGCCCTGGCCTACCCCTTGGGAGAAAGGGACGCCTGTACGTTTGGTTTTGGTTTTGGTTTGGTTTGTTCGTTTTTGACAGGGCTTCATGCATGCTAAGCAGGCTTCAATTTAACTGCATCTCGTTGCCCAGTATGCATATGAGAAAACAAGCAAACAAACAAATGAAAACTTTCTTGTTAGATTTAGGCTTATGTATGTACATTCATTGATTAAAGAAGAATAGGATTATTGAACTGCTTTTTGGGGGGTGAGGCAGTACTGGGAATGAAACCCAGAGCCACCTCCCTAACACTTTATAATGTTTAAGACTTGGTCTCCCTAAATTGCTAAAACGCTCAGACTGGGCTCAAACTTGGGATCCCCCTGCCTCAACCTCTAAGTGCTGGGATTACACGTGTGCACCACCAGGCCTGGTCTGGATTTTTTAACCTACTTAAGGAAAAGATGCGGCACTTTTAGAAAAAAGCCTTATAAACCTCCATCTGGCACTTTCTCCGTAGGTTTCAAAGAGTCGTTTGCTCCTCCAGATGGTGTTTGAAAGTCTCCACATAAATCTGGGTGCACACAATAGCACCCAGGACTCGCGTTGAGGTGTAAACACAGAAGAATACCAAAGATACAAAGGCGACAAACCCAGCCAATCTTTACTGGCAGTCTGCTAGCCGTGAAAAGGAAAGCCTGAAAGCGGCAGACAGCAGGTCCCCGGTGTCGGCTGGGACTGGGGCACAGGCTGTCCCTGGGCCACTGCGGCTGGGCACCGTGCTGTGCGGCTGAGGCGCAGTTTCTGGGTCTTTGGTGATGGAGTGGAGAAGTGATCACGCGGAATTAAAACCACACAGCCTCCCAGCACTCGGGAGGGAGGAGCGTTGTGAGCTCGAGGCCGGCTTGGGCTACAATGTGAGTGCAAGACCAGCCTGAGCTACATAGTGCGACCCTGCCTCGAAAAAACTAGGGCCAGGAGTTTGGCTCAGTGGCTTAAGCGCCTGCCCTGGCAGGTGCGAGGTTGTGAGTTCAATCCCTGGTGCCGCAAAAAAAAAAAAAAAAAAAACACATAGTCACTCCGGCCAGAAAACCGTTGTTATGGTTCCAAACCTAAATGTCCCCCAAGTCCATGAGTTGAAATCTCGTTCCCCAGCCCACTGCACCAGTGGGAGTGGGACTACCTTCAGAAATGGGGGCCTAGCAGGTGTGTCCTTGAAGGAAGATTAGGGTCCTGGCCCCGTTCTCCCTCGCTGTCTCTCTCTGCCTCTGCCTCTGCTTTTGCTTCCGCCCCTCGCTTTCTCCTTCTCCTCCTCCTCCTCCCGCCCCCTCTATCTCTCTCTCTTTTTGGAAAAAAATTTTTTTATTTTTATTTTAAAGAGTATATAATGGAATAAAACCTATCAAAACAAACCAGTGTAAGACATACAGGACTTCAAAACATGAAATCAACAGTATTTACCATAATGCCTTTTGATGTCTTCAAAATAGCTGCAGATAACCTCAGACATAGTAAAAATCAAACAGAACAGAACAGAAACAATAAAAACAAAACAACGAATGGCTGTGAGTTCAATCCCCGGTGCCGCAAAAAAAA
>RJWM01048943.1:0-11299 GCA_004363535.1 Dasyprocta punctata
TTTTTTTTTTTTTTTTTTTTTTTTTTGAGGCAGGGTCGCACTATGTAGCTCAGGCTAGTTTTGCGCTTGCATTGTAGCCCAAGCGGGCCTTGAACTCACAATGCTCCTCCTACCTCAGCCTCCTGAGTGCTGGGATTAAAGGGGTGCACCACCACGCCCGGCTTCTCCATCTTCTAATATCCTCATCAGTCTCCTTTTTTAGAGTACTATAGTTTTCAGTATAGAGGTCTTTTACATGTTTCATTAGATTGCTTCCTAAATATTTCATTTTTTAGATGCTATTGTAAAACGTATTGTTTCCTTAATTTCTCTCAGTGCAATTGTTATTTGTGTACAAAAATGCTATTGATTTTTGTATTGACCTTGTAACCAGCTACGTTGCTAGTAATGACAGTCTTAAATTCAGTTGTGCTACAGCTTTGAACACTCTTCTGTCTTCTCAATATGGCAAATCACCTAGGTGTCACCATCTCCCCGCAATTTGAGTAGAATATTTTGCCAGAGATCCTTTCTGTGAATCAGTTGATTTTAGGGATTAGTTTTCCAAAGTAATTTCTTTAAGAAAATTATCATTATTTACTACATTTAGGATGTTTAGAAAGCAAAGGGCAAAGCATGAATTCCATGCCAGTGGGACTGTTGTGGGAAAACTGAGTGAGCAGTAGCCAGGAGCTCAGGGGAAGAAAGAAAATTTTATCTAATGCTGGCAGTCCCCAGAGGAGTAATTTCCAAAATCTAAGGTGCTGATTATGCAGAGTTTGTCTTTTTGATAGGGTGACATGCAGGAGTTACAAAAAAACTAGAGAAGCAGAGCTGAAGGCCATTGTACAGTGGATATCTTAGGTGAGCATAGTTTTCTGTAGCACAGTTGTTTTTGGCACATTTACACAAGTCTTTTTTTTTTTTTTTTTTTTTTCCGGCACCGGGGATGAACTCACAACCTCGTGCCTGCCAGGGCAGGCGCTTAAGGCACGGAGCCAAACTCCCAGCCTTGGTTTTTTTTTGAGGCAGGGTCGCACTATGTAGCTCAGGCTGGCCTTGTGCTCGCGTTGTAGCCCAAGCCGGCCTCGAACTCACAACGCTCCGCCTACCTCAGCCTCCCGAGTGCTGGGATTAAAGGCGTGCGCCACCACGCCCGGCTTACAGAAGTCTTATTTGATGACAAATTATATGACTGAGCTGAATTCAGGGGCAGAGGACAGAATGGCTGTCACTTTACTGAACAAAATGGTTGCAGTTAGATCAGGACTTCTGCTTTAGCACTTAATTTGGGGAGGTGTTTGTTTGTTTGTGTGTTTTTTAGCACCGGGGATTGAACTCATAAACTTGCACCTGCCAGGCAGGCACTTAAGTCACTGAGCCAAACTCGTGGCTCTAGTTTTTTGAGACAGGGTCGCACTATGTAGCTAAACCCGGCCTTGCGCTTACGTTGTAGCCCAAGCTGGCCTCGAACTCACAACACTCCTCCTACCTCAGCCTCCTGAGTGCTGGGATTAAAGGCGTGCACCACCATGCCCGGCTTATTTGGGGAGTTTTTGATTAAAAAATTGGGAAGTGTTTGTTTTGAAATGGTGGAGACTATCGTTGCTTTCTGGAAAAGTATCTCAACTTTCCCCTAGTAAAGAATGATTTTAGTTTAATATAAATAAAACTAAAGAAACTTCAAACTTTAAAGAATCTAGCTTCCTGTAAAATGTAAGAAGAGGGAGTCAGTAGATTTTAGAAATCAGATTTTAACACCAAATTCTCTGTAAATGGGGTGACTTTTGGAATCAGTTCTATTTTAAAACCATGACCATGTGCTCCACCTCATGCAAGGCAGGAGGGGTAAGAGGATGAATGAAGCCTCTTCTTGAGCTTCACATGCTAGGGATGTGTCAGGTAAGAAACAAGTAATAAATGGATTAAGAAGGACTGTGAAAAGAGTCCATTTATAGTAATGTTTCAAGAGAACTATTTAACTTGAGGACTTCAACATCCTAAGTGTCTTCCCATGCATGTTGTGAGAAAGGGCACTGTCACATCTAGATGAATGTGTTGAGCCATGGTAGGACAGGGAGAGTCCTCACACGCTAATGTAAAGAACGTATTCAAATCCTTTCTCTCAAGCCGGGTGTGGTGGCACACGCCTTTAATCCCAGCACTTGGGAGGCTGAGGTAGGAGGAGCTTTGTGAGTTCGAGGCTGGCTTGGGCTACAATGGGAGCGCAAGGCCGGCCTGAGCTACACAGTGCGACCCTGCCTCAAAAAAACGAGGGCTGGGAGTTTGGCTCAGTCACTTAAGTGCCTGTCTGACAGGTGCGAACTTGTGAGTTCAATCCCCAGTGCTGCAAAAAAAAAAAAAAAAAAAAAATCCTTTCTCTCAGATCCAATTGCTCAGCTCCAAAACCCCTCCTGCAAACACTGTGGTATCATCACAGAGTATATGTAACTCCAGCCTAACAGAGGGAAATGAACTACCAAACATGGAACAGGATACTCAGGGTTTAGAGCAAATGGCAACATTGTGGAATAAATCACCATACTCTGCATTCTCCTGCCTGCCACCCTAACTAGTCCTCTTCCTGTAGGTCAGTTGCTTTTCTCACAAGCTGTATGCCTAAGAGAAGCAAGGATTTCTCCTGGATTGTTGCTTGGAGCAAGAAAAGCTTAGGTTGCTGGACTGGGTTCCTACTTCTGAGTATATATACTGAGGCCCAGCCCTGGGACTTCCATGGGAAACTCTGTCCTGCCCCACCCAAAGCGGTGCTGAAGGCACAGAGCTACCAAGGTCTGAGGCCCATATTCTGCCTCTATGTGGGGAGTGGCCTTGCAGCACACGGCTGTCACCACCTCTGCTGGAGGCAGGGAGTTGGGCCTGGTCACTGTAGCATAAGACTCTCTGGGGACATGTTAAGCCCATCTGGGCCAGAACCTAATACAGGTTTCTTAAATAATGATGTCCCAAATGGTGGGGCAGGGTGGAACATACATGGTTACCAAGGCACTGGCAGCAAGTGGCCACCAGAATCATTCCAGCTGGTGTTTCGCTGGAACCCTACTGGCCTAGGTCTTGCTGACCAAGCCTTGTCCTATTATGTTTGTACTGCGCTTCTGGGCTCCAGGGCTCATTGTTTGGCCACAGTTGTGGCTACTGGTCCTGGTAGTCCCACTGTCCAGAGTGGGCTCAGCACCCAGTCCAGCTGAACTCTGAACCCTTAAGAGTCTAATTTTTTGTTTTTTCCCTACAGGTCCAATCCCCCACCAGAACCTCTCCATGCTCTAAGTGCCCTGGCAGAGCTAGAGGGATTTGATTACCTGGGATCCTCTGTGCCTATGAAGATTTTGCTTCCACCTTAGGAGTCGACTGGAGAGTCCTGGCCAGATCCAGATAAGTCTGCTGTTCCACATCAGGTTCTACATGACAAGCTTGCCAGTCCAGAGAGGGTCCCAGAGGTGGTTTCAATGCTAGATGGGGATGGGAATCAAGATGTAGCTTTGCCTCATCAACTCAAAAGGAAGATTGAGACTCCAGCTCTAGAACAGGCTGCAGGCCACCAGTCACTTGTACCTGTTCCATCTCTAGTGAGTAAGAGTTTGACAGCATCACAGTTTGTGTCACCCCTGAAAGTGAAGAAAGATGTAGCTCAGCATTGGCAGCTTGCGAAGGAGTTTTTTGGAAAACTCTTATCAATCGGAATATCCTCAACTTCAGAAATAAACCTTGCAGGATGGTACTGTAGATCCGAGTATGGACAGAGCTGATCATGACAGCTCACATCTGGGCTATCTGGAGAATCCAGGTGAGCCTCCACAGCCCTGTGAGCACAAGGAGTCATCACGATTCCTGCTGGAGGCCCAGACTAAAAATCCAGAGGCTCCCCAAAGACAATCCTCAGTACCTCAGGAAGAAGGCCCATGTCAACTCTCACAGCCTGCTGAAGAAGTTGTACCTTCTTTAAGCCAGTGGGAAGCCCTAGGTCAACATAAACTTTTCACTGAGGAGGGTTTAGGTCAGCTGTCAGTGCATCAGGAGGTCACTGTTCCATTGCCAAGTAGCAGTGAGACTCATGTCTCACAATTGCCAAATGTCATCTTTAGGCCTATGGATATGGAGGTAGTGGCAACTGCAGAGGCAGATAAGGAGGCTCAGCCTACTCTTGGGCAGCAGTCCCCAGGGCAGTCTCCAGAGGATCCGGAGGAGGTAGAACCATCTCCATCCCAAGAGGAGGATCCGTTATCACCTCTAGGTCCTCCTGTGACGAGTAAAACTATTAAGCTGGAACAGATCAAATGTCCAGAGGGTCTGCCTGAAGCCACAGTTCAGCCTATAAAACCTGCCATTGAAATCAAACCTCCAGTGGAAGCAGAGGCTCAAGCACCAGAGTTGTCACTACAGAGTATGGCTAAAAGTCCACCACATACTGAGGTGATCCTTCAACCCCTACTTCATCATTCTAAGTTACCCATTCTTGAAGCTAAGCCCATAAATGTGAAACTTGGCCCACCTCCAGAGCCTATTAAGGAGACTGAATCTTCGGCCCAGCAAGTGGCCCCAGGTTTGTCTTCCTCTGTGTCCCTGGAACAATTTGAGCCTTGGGAAGTTGGGCAACAGGTTACAGCTCAGCAGCCAAACTCTTTTGTGTCTGCTGGTCATTCTCAAGTCCATCAAGGGATCCCAGTTCAGCCTGAAGAGCTTCCTGAACATTCTGTAAGACAGCAGGAGAGCCCAATTCTGTCCTCAGAGTCCACTGTGGGTGTCACACTTGCACCAGTTCAGCAAGAGCTCTCATTTCAGCCTCCAGGCCTCTGGAAGGAGGGTAGTAATTCTTTTCCATTGGCAGCCAGCATGACATTTCCACTTCTGGAGATGGGAAAGGTATTCATAAATAAACGTTTGGTGTTGTCTCAACCCACAGTCACACATGTGGACCTGGAGCTAACTGCAACTTTAAAGCCCACTCTGGAGACAAAGCCCCCCATCACCCAGCAGGAACACCTTGCTCAGCCTCCAGTTCCCATGGAATAAGTTGAACTTTCTCCAATCCACACTGATCTCTATTCCCAGCCTGAACAGTTCCCTGAAAACTTTGAATCTTCAGCCCAGCAAGAAGTCATAGCTCTGACTCCAGATGCCCCAAAAGATATAGATTCTTTTATAACTCAACCGGAGTTCCCCAAGGAACCATCTCCAATGCTGCAGTCAACCTCTGCTCAGGCTCAAGAGCCAGTAGTGTATGAGATGCCAGTTCCGAAGCCTGGTCAATACCCAACCCAGCATCCAACATTACCCACTGTCACAATCCGACCACTGGACATGCACCTTAACATAAGTGCTGACCTCACTACGGAGCCTGAACATTCTGTGGCCCTGCAGGAGATTACATTTTCTCTTCTGGAACACCTGGAGGTGGCACTTGCACATCCAGAGCAGTTGCAGCCTCAGCAACCAACCCTTCTTCCTGTCATCATTCAGGTTGTGAACCTAGAGGATCGCATAACTCATCTACCTACTTCAAGGTTTCAACTCACCATAAATTTGCAGCTGACAGCCTCTCAGCCTCCAGAGCCATCTACGAAGGCTGTAAGTCAACTCACAGTACCACCTGCGAAGACAAATCCAACACCACCAGGTCAGGATACTGCTCAGGATCCAACATTGCCTAGTAGCATGGTACAACCAATGTATATGACTCTTCTCATGAGTACCAATGCCACTATAGAGGCTGAACATTCTGTGGCCCTGCAGGAGGTTACTGCTTCTCCTCTGAAGCATCCTGAAGTGACCCTCGCACATCCAGAGCAGGTGCAGGCTCAGCAACCAAGCCTGCCTCGTGTCATCATTCAGGCTTTGGATGTAGAACATCCCATAACTTCTCTATCTACTTCAGAGGTTCAGATGTCCACAACTCTGCCAGAAACCCAGTCTCAGCCTCTAGAGCCATCTACAGTGGCTCTACATCAACCTGCAGTACCACCTGAAACAGCAAATCCAACACCACCGGATCAGGACCCAGGTCAGCCTCCAACATTGCCCAAGGCCATGGTACAACCACTGGATAGGGGCCTTACCCTAAGTCCTGATCTTACTGTAGAGACTGAACATTCCATGGCCTTGCAGGAGGTTATAACTCCTGCTCAGAAGCATGCTGAGGTGACACTTGCACATCCAGACCAGGTGCGGGCTCGGCATTGAAACCTCACTCTCGTCAGGGTTTGACTTTTGAACCTGGAACGTTCCATGGCTCCACCACCTGCTACAGGGACCAAACTTCCTTCAGTGATGCAGGAGAGCCCCTCTCAGCCTCCACAGCCATCTATGAAGGCTGTACCTCAACAGTACCACATGAAATGCCCAATCGTACATCACCAGGTCAGGATCCAGCTCAGCCTCCAACATCACTCAGTGTCACCATCCGACCATTGGAAGCGGCGCTCACCATAAGTGCAGCAACCACTACACAGGCTGAACGCTCTGTGGCCTTACAAAAGGCTTCTACTCCTGCTCTGAAGCAGCCCAAGTTGACACTTGTACTTCCAACCCTGACTCCTATCACGTTTCAACCTTTCAATGTGGAACAGAACACACAACATTATTCTGTAGAAATGGTGCAGCATGCCACCAGTGCTTTCAGCATATGTGAACTCTGTACCTGTGAAAATGAAACCCTGTCATGTACTCGTCTCAGCCCAATGCAAAGGCTGCACCAAGTGCCTGTACTGGAGCCAAACTACTTCACAGTCTTGTAAGAATCAATTTTCTTCACCTGTAGTCTGCATTCTGCCTGTGGTGACGGCCTTTTCTTCAAGGCCTTCCTAGGCTGTCCTCATACCGTCTGTCCTCATACCGTCTGTTCACATTAGTTTTCCGCCTTTACCTTCTTCTTTCCAGATTTTCCTTATTCCACTCTCCTTTGTACTATTTGTGCCCCCTTTTCCTTTCTCATTGTTTTTTTTTTTTTCTTTGTATATTTTATTTTGAGAGTCTTACAGGCTTGCCCAAGCTAGGCTCAAAATTGGAATCCTGCCTTTGAGGCTTTAAATCATGGGAAATAAAGTTGGACTAAACACCTGCTGGTCAGGTAAGAGGAGCAGTGGATTGACAGCACTGTGGCCACTGTCACCCACACTCCCCAGGTTATGATGATACAGGTAAAAAACATGTAACTCCCAACCTACTAGATGTCAGACATGCCGAGTTCATTTTCTCCAAAGATAAAGAATGAATTCTAAGGAACAGGGGAGGTTAAGAGGAGGAGAATGTATTGGGGAATAAGAATGGGGACTAGGAATAGCTCCTGAGAGACAGGAGGGGTCCCAAATGGGTTGCACTTTCCTTATTCTTCTTAACTTTTAGCCCCATCAAGCACTTAACCCTTGCTCTCTCGTTTTTGCTCCACACTTTTTACAACTCCTTTCCTTAGTGGTGATATAGCAAAATGGGTATGAGCAGATTCTGGGCGTGCAGGTGCAGCTCAGTGGCAGAATGCTTGTCTTGTATGTGCAGGGCCCTGGGTTTCATCCCTTGTATCCCCCACTCGTTAAAAAAGAGAACAGAATCTGTCTGACTCAGACAGCCTAATTTTAACCCAGATCTCGCTTTTATTAACTTTATAGCATTTTGCAAAGTATTTGGTCTGTGACTCAGTTCCCTCATCCGTGGAATGAAAAATTTAATGGTTACTATTTGATAGGATTGTGAGAGAAAAGAGCACAATGTGTTACATATATCAGCACCACCCATATGCATGAATATTAGCTGTTGTTGTTATTCAGGCCCTGAATTATGTACAGAACTCACCTTTGTCCCTTGCTCTATATGTACAGTATCTAGTTTGTACTCATCCAGGAGGGCTAAGTACATGGGGAGCTATAGGAGGATAATGTTTTTTCAGAGCATGAAAATGTTAGAAGGAAGGGGCAGAGCCTTGGCGAGCTGGTGTGGGGGTAATGAGTGGATGCAGACCTTAGTTGCTATCATCCTCTAGAATCTAGAACCACAAGCTTTGAAGCTTAGGGAAAACTGCATGGGTGAGCTCAAACCTTGCCTGGTGCTTAGAGTGGCTGCAGTTGTCAAGTAGAGGAAACACAGGAATCCCAGCCCAAAGGCATGGCAGCGGGCATGAACATGACTTGATATGCCAGTCTGTCTGGCAAGAATTGGGTTAGGAAGCAATGAGATATTATCTTCAATTATGAGCCTTGAATATCAACTTGAGGGGCTTTAGTGAAAGATAAAGACAGAATTTTCAAGCAAGAGAGCAAACTGATTGAAACAGGAGGACTCTGTTAGACTCCACATGTGGAATCATCTGGAAGGGAAAGCTGAATTCAGGGAGACCACCTAGAAGCTGTAGGAAACCTGGGGATAAAGTGAGAAGTGGTGGTGATGAGAGTTGGAGGGCTGTGGGGCCACTCGGTGGCCAAATGATCAAGTGAAGATTGGGGGTGAGGGGAGGGTGAACTGAGAATCGCAAAATCCAGTGAGTTCCCAGTTTGTGTCCTGTGTGGTGATGAGAATGGTGGTGGTATCACAGGTGGCAGCAGCAAGCGGGGAGGAGAGCCAGTTTGAGGGGGGACAGGTTCTGTTTGAAGCACTAGACAGAACATAAAGCAACCAGAATGCATCTGGTCGTGTGGAAATAAATGTTCACTAGGCTCATGAGCAGATTAATTTCTTTCCCATCATCTTTAGAAAATGTGTTTGCAGACTAAATAGGAAAGTTGTTGCTGAGGGATAAAGGATGCATTTCCGCAGAATTGAAACTAAACCCTGGTTCAAGGCAGGCTGGCCTTGAACTGACTGTGTGGCCCAGGTGGGCCTTGAACTCACTGATATCTTAGTACCCTACCTTCCTGAGTGCTGTGCTTTACAGGCATGCACCCGTTCTCCTGGCTTAATAACTTGTCAGTGCGTGATATATCTCTTTTAAAAAAGAGTAGTCACAGATGTATATGGAATAATGTGAATTTCATACCCTTGTATCCTTGATCACCCTGTCTCCCTTACCCTATCACACAAAAGATAAGCTCTACCACCAGTTTGGTGTGGGTCTTTCTTTCTCCTTTGCAATTTTTGCCCAGACAATGTGATGGTTTACTCCTTGCTCGGTGCTTCCTGTTTTTTCCCTATGCATCATGTCCAAGCGATTTTTCCACGTCAGCACATTAGTTCCTCTAAGTTCCACCTGCCCTTATCCTTCCACTGTCTGCAAAAGCTTCCACAAAGGGGACTGACGTGGCACAGGGTTTCTTTATTCTTATTTGCTAATAATGATGCATTTTGGTTCATTTCTCTGTTGAAATATTTATCATTTACTTACTGATTTGTAGAAGGAGTCACTTAGACATAAGTGGTTTGGGGAAAGACACTTAAATTAAAACTAATTGACTGGCATTATTTATCCAGGAGACTGGATAGACAGGAAGCTCAGCTTCTGAGCAGAAGCCTCATCACCTGTGCCAGTTGCTCCATATTCTTTCTTTATTGTGCAAACTGGGGAGCTGTTGGTTCTGGAACTGAAAAAGCTGCTATCTGTTATGTGTCTGAATATCCTGGAGATTGTCAGGATCCTTTTACTTATTCTGCTTATTCCGTTCCCAGTTATTCAAAGATATAAACTGTTTCTTCACAGAAATTTCCAAGGAAACTCTATTTGTGGTATTCCAGAAAGGGGATGGAAAACATACCGTTGGGCTGAGAAATTGTGAGTATATTCTTTCCAAATATGAACACAAAACCTTCATACAAAAACCAAGATCCTCCTGGGTTTAGAATTTTGAGGTCAACACCTCTGAGAAAAGGTATTATTTCCCCATCTTCTGGCAGATGAACCTCAGTTGATTGAAACTGAAATTGCATGGTTAAAAATAAAATTTTATGTGGATTGGGAGTGTAGCTCAGTGGTGCAACACTTGCTTAGCATGTGTGAGGCCTTGGGTTCAAGCCCGAGTTCCAGAAGTAAAAAGAAAGAAAGAAAGATCGTTAAATTTCATAGATCCTCTTGAAAAGAAACAATTGAAATTTATTTTTCTTTAAACAAGGAGAATGTGATTACATTCTTAATGAATAAAGATGAAATAACAGGTGTGTAAAGAACTTCCTTATGCGCTAATGATCCATCAGTGAGGTAACCACTAGTCTGAGTCTGATGTGAATCCTTCCTGATCCTTCCCATGCGCTTGCCTGCATATATATTGACATACAGCAAAATAGATTTGTCAGGTGGCTGTCATTATTTTTTTTTAACTAAAGGGTAATACTCTGCAACTTAAGTCTTTCACTTTTGATGCATCAGAGTTCTTTCTTTCCCCATATATAGACAGTTACCCTATTTGCTTAAGGTGCTACAATATTGCACAGTGCATATTTATTTATTATTTTTTGTTCGTTTGTTTTGAGACAGAGTCTCACTATGTGTGTGAGCTGGCCTTGAACTCATTTATGTAGCCCAGGCTATCTTTGAACTCATGGTGATCCCCCTTCCTGAATTCTTGAGTGCTGGGATAACAGGCATGCACCACAACAGCTGTCATGATGTATGTATTTTATTTTCAGTTTTTGTTTTTTTTTGAGACAGGGTCTTGCTATGTAGTGCAAGATAACCTTGAATTTGCTTATGTAGCCCATCTTCCTGCCACCCTCCTGCCTCAGCCTCCTGAGTGGTGGGATTACAGGTTTGCACCACCAAGCCCAGCTGTTGTGGTGTATTTAATAATTTTCCAATTGATGGATGTTTAGAGCATAGCCAGGTTTTCTCCATTGTTTAAAATTAGTGTATTGCAGCATATAATGATTACATTCCTCATGGGCAGTTGGTACGTGTACATAATGCCACGCGTTAATTCTTTTTCTCATCCGCTTTCCTCCATCCCACTTCCCTCCATCTCTTGATCCTCTTCCCTTTGAGAAAGATCCATCTCCCGTCTTCCTATTATCTTTCTTTAATTTTGCTCTTTATTTATACTTTGGGGTTCTCATAAAAGAGAATCCATGAGATAATTAAACTTTTTTTTTTTTTTTTTTGCGGCACCGGGGATTGAACTCACAACCTCGCGCCTGCCAGGGCAAGTGCTTTAAGGCACTGAGACAACTCCCGGCCCTGGTTTTTTTGAGGCAGGGTAGCACTATGTAGCTCAGGCCGGCCTTGTGCTCGCGTTGTAGCCCAAGCCGGCCTCGAACCCACAACGTTCCGCCTACCTCAGCCTCCCGAGTGCTGGGATTAAAGGCAATTAAACTTTTATGTTTGATTTATTTCACTAACATTATGATCTCAAGGTGCATCCATTTTTCTGCAAATGACTCAAATTTCTCTCTTTAT
>RJWM01048944.1:0-11305 GCA_004363535.1 Dasyprocta punctata
TTGATTGCTGAGAAAGAACAAAAGAATAAAAAAGATGGCTCAGGGGCATCCCAGGAAGCAGTGGGCCTCCGCCCTTTGCAGCCTCAGGCCTTCAAAAGTGAAAGAGTTTGCTTGGAGGAAAAAGCCGCAGAGTGCCCTGCCCCAGAGTGGCGACAAAAAGCCACAGAGTGCCTTGTCCCAGAGTGGTGACAGAGGCCACGCCATGTCCCAAAATGGAGGCGGCAACACCAGGTTCCAGAATGGTGGTGGCATAGAGAAGCTGCTCCTCACAATCAGGTTCAAAGAGCTCAGCGATCCAGGCAGTCGAACTCTACAGCCAAGAGAGAGGAAAACCTGGCTACTGCTCCAGCCTGCAGCGGACCTTGGCAGCATCCATGTGGCACTGGTTTTAAGTACAAGAAAAGGCAAAGGCAACTTCTGCCCCGCCTGCAGAGAGCAATGTGTAAAGATGTAAGGGTGAAGCCAAGGAACATGGATCATCCAAGGAAACCTATGGAAGGTGCCGCAGGGGTGGAGTCACTCAAGCCTGTTGGACTTTGTAACCAGATTTCTTCAGATGCTGAACTGAGAACTCCAGGACTTAATGTTTGCCCTGCTGGATTTTGGACTTGCTTTGGTTCTAATGCTTTGTATTCCCCTGTTTGTAACTTTTGGAATGGTAATGTTTACCTTGTGCCTTTATATGTTGGAAGTGCTTAACCTTGTTTTCATTTGTACAGGGGGTTACAGTTAAGAGTTTGCCATAGATCTCGGAGGAGATTTGGAACTTGGACTTTTCAACAGTGCTGAAACTGTTAAGACTTTGGCAACTCTTGGAGAGGGATTAAATGTCTTTTGTAGTAAGGATATAAAT
Organism: Dasyprocta punctata; assembly: GCA_004363535.1. NCBI lineage: Eukaryota > Metazoa > Chordata > Mammalia > Rodentia > Dasyproctidae > Dasyprocta > Dasyprocta punctata. The sequence goes on from RJWM01048944.1 coordinate 854, forward strand.
GATCCAGGGGTGGAATGTATCGGGTAATATGCTGTGTACCCCCAAGTCCTCATATAATATTGATGGGGCTGAGTTATTGGTTTGTTATTGGTTTGTTGTCTGGCAATGTGAGTGCTGTGCCTGCCCAGGGGTGGAGCCGACATACAATGTAAGGGAAGGCAGGTCTTCCTCTTGTGCTTCCACTTCCGCCTCTCTCTCTCTCGGAAGGCAGGTCTTCCTCTTGTGCTTCCACTTCCGCCTCTCTCTCTCTCTCTCTCTCTCTCTTTCTCTCTCTCACCAGCATGGCTCGCGGCTTGCAGCTTGCAGCCGCCATGAACAGCTGTCTTGGAGCCAACTTATGAACTGAAACTCCCAAGAAACTGTAAAAATAAACCTTTCCTTCCCTAATTTTGGGCGTCAGGTATTTTGTCTCGGCAACGAGTAAAAAGTAACTAAGACACTATTTGAAATAAAATATTCCAAAATAAAAGAAAAAACATTTAAATATAAAGAACAGCTGGGTGTGGTGGTGCACGCCTTTAATCCCAGCACTCGGGAGGTTGAGGTAGGCGGAGTGTTGTGAGTTCGAGGCCGGCTTGGGCTACAACATGAGCGCAAGGCTGACCTGAGCTACATAGTGCGACCCTGCCTCAAAAAAACTAGGGCCAGGAGTTTGGCTCAATGGCTTTAGCGCCTATCTGGCAGGCATGAAGTTGTGAGTTCGATCCATGGTGCCGCAAAAAACAAAACAAACAAACAAACAAAATAAATAAATAAATATAAAGAATGAAACCATAAAAATATTAGAAAAAATGTTCCAAGTGTAGGAAGAACTTTCTAGACATGACACAGAAACCATAAAAAGAAGTTCATTGTTTTGTCTAAGTAAAAACAAATCAATTTTTGGCCTAAAACTATCCCAAAAATTTTTTTAAAAAACAATAGACCTGTTAATGAATAAAAGACTGCCTGGAAACCTTTACATAAAGAACAAAAGCAAATCAGTGGACATGAGTATATAGTTCAATTTTTGGGAGGATGACACTGGGTACCCTGCTCATGCATTGTCCAGAGGCCATACTATCAATGTCTCACCAGTAATGTTGACTTTGATTGCTGGGCTAACATGCTGTCTACTGTAAAGTTACTCTTTTTTCCCTTTGAAATTATTAAATATTTTAGGTGAAATACTTTCAAGATAATGCAAAGATCCTATTTCTGCTTAGACTCTTGCTCACTAATTTTATCATTCATCTGTGAGTTTTGCAACAGTTATTACAGTACTATGAATTTTTTTTCAGTGCTAAGATTGAACTCAGGGACTTGCATATGCTAGGCAAACACTCTACTCTGTTTTTGTTTTTGTTTTTTTTTTTGCGGCACCGGGGATTGAACGCACAACCTCGCACCTGACAGATGGGCGCTTAAGCCACTGAGCCAAAAACTCCTGGCCCTAGTTTTTTGAGGCAGGGTCGCACTATGTAGCTCAGGCCGGCCTTGCGCTCGCGTTGTAGCCCAAGCTGGCCTCGAACTCACAACGCTCCGACTACCTCAGCCTCCCAAGTGCTAGAAACACTCTACTCTGGACTATACACCCATCCCCAACTGTGGTGTTTTAATGATCGTCTTATATTACCACTTTCCTCTTCCTTCTACGTTTATTAATTTGAATTCTTCTGTAAGACTAGTCACTTTATACTTATTTTTGTAGATTCTTAGGATTTTTATGTAGTCATGTCTACAGATACAGCTGTACTTATTTTTTTCTGGACTTAATGCTTTGTATCTCCTTTCCTCATCTTACTATACTTCTAGATTTCTCTCGAGCTTTTTGTTTCTGAATTCATCATTTCAAGAGATTTTGTTCTCTGGATGTTAATTTTTCATAGCATCCTATTCTTGTTTTATGGGTGCAGTATTTTCTAATATCTTCACTGAATCTCTAAAATTTAGGTTTTGCTCTAGTCTTTTCTCCAAATTAGTTTTCCTTTTTTGTTTTCACAGATCACTTTTCTCCAATGTTTAATAATTCTTAATTGTCTATAATAAATAAGTAGGAGCTAAAAGACATGTTGGAAGTTCTGTGTAAGGAATGTGATTTGTTGAATTTGTTGCCCCTCTCCCTTTAGCATGATCATGTGGGCCACTTATTAGGGGAACTCCTGTTATCAATAGTTTTATTTTATTTTATATTTTCCTGGTATGGGAATTGAACTCATGAACTCATGCTTGCCAGGTAGGCGCTGTGCTGCTGAGCTGTATCACCAGCCCTATCATTAGCTTTAGTAATTCCTAGCTGGCCAAATTCCCCAGAAACTAGTCTTCCAGTTTTCTGCCTGGAGAGTAACAGCCTGGTTGCCCTCCTTCTGGGAGCTGGGAGAGGCTCAGGCCATGGGGATTTGTATGTTCATAAGCATTCCGTGTGGTGCCCACATCTTAGTGCCTGGCATCCCCCAGTTTAGAGAATGTGCTTTACCAAGGTGGGCCTGGAGTGGTGCTATCACCCAGTCATATAGACAAAAGGGGCATCTAGGATTTGAACTGATCATGGCTTCCACGCAATCCCCTGGTGTTGGCACATTGCTTCACTTCCTGTCCTTGGTAGTGCCAGTTCCTGCCTTTGCAAGGTTCTGCAGTGTAAGCTGAGCTGGCTCTCAGCTTCCCTCACTGCCCATGTAAGAATCACCTTTCTTGGTTCTCCTAGACCACTTACCATCGGTCCATTGGCTTTCTATTTTCTAAAACATTACCGTTTTTCCTCTCCTGTTTTCCTTATCTTTATTGGTTTCTAATTTTGTTTATTTTTAAATTCCTTTACTGTAGCCTGAGTGGGATTTCATAAAGAAGTGAAGTTAGATACATATGCTCTATCCACCAGAAATCTTCCTAACATCTCTTACTTGATTGATAAAGAACAAAATAAAATTATGCTCTGATTCTTCTATTCCTATATGGAAATCTAGTGCAATTTTAAAATTTAAAGTGGGTTTCTTAGCTGGATGTGGTGGAGCATGCCTGTAATCCCAGAACCCAGGAGGTTGAGACAGGTGGATCTTCATGAGTTTGAGGCCAGTCTGGGCAACATAGTAAGTTCAAAACCAGCTTGAACTACATAGTGAGATCCTGTCTCAAAACAAACAAATAAACAAACAAACAAACAAACAAACAGAAATGGGTCTCTCTGAGATGCAAAATATTATTCCCAAACTTACCAAATGTGTCGTATTCTTGCTTCAAAATTCATTTCAAAGATACCGAAGAAAAGACAATGGCTTTGTCAAAATAGGAACTGCATAAAGTTTCTTGGAAAAAATGGGGAGTAGACTGGCATTCTTTTTGGCTGAATGGCAGTGTTAATGTAGAACTGAAAAGACTGCGCACCTGCTGTGTACCAGGCCTCAAGCCCTTCTACAAGCACTCCTCTAAAGTCCCTGCCTCCAGGAACCTTATGCAAAGCTCCGCTGTCACTGCAGGCCAGCCTGCCCAGTCCAGCTAGACCTGTGGGACAGGTCTTCCACTCAGCTCCACCTGGCTCCTTCCACTTCCTTGATGTTTAGAACAGAATTCTGGGGCTGGTAACCATGTAATTACTGAAACTTACATAGAATCTCCACCTCCAGTCGCTTTCCTCAGTGTTTAGCTAATAAAACAAGTTCAACAATGGCAGCAAACCAAAGCCTCTTTCTGTGATGAGTCCTGTCAAAGGATCCTTAGCAGTTGATTGAGAAGTCTCCTTTGCTTGTGTAACTTTCTAGGAAAACAGGTTGGTGGCAAGAGTCATCCCACTCTGGGGAATGGAATGGAACATGTCACAGCAACAGTGCCTAGAAAAGCCAGACTGATCCTGCAGACTGACCACACGCCCTGCCCTGGTCCTGCCCACAGGAGTGCAGATGAGCTAGGAAAGGCTGCAGGACTGGTGGGGCAGTGGTGCTGTGGATGTGGGTGGGGATTAGGGACGTACGCACTGCTGTGGGTCTCCTCATGCCTTCCTTCCTCTAGCCAAGGAAGAGGGCATTGACAGGACCACTCTAGGGAGAGGGGTGCTTTCCAAAAAGGAGACCAACAACTCACCCCTCAGGCTGGCAGCTGCAGAACTGCAACTATCCCCAGATGCTACTCCTGAAGGAGTGGGCCAGTGGCATGGGAGTTGGGGACACTGGAAAGAGTCAGCTTGATAGGGCCTCACCTATATCCAGAACTATGTGATGTCAGGGAGAGCTATAGAGGAGTGGGTACACTCAGTGCACCCCAAGAGACGGGCAATACTGAGATATCTGCCATGATAGAGTGCATTTACCAGTTGAGTAGGAATAATAAGCTAGGTAAATGTACACTTTGGTTCTTTTGGCAGTGTGGGGGATTGAACCCAGGAAATGCTGTTATGTCCCCTGCCTTTATTTATTATTTTGAGATGGAGTTTTGCTTAACTACCCAGGTAGGCCTGGAGCTCATTACCCTCCTGCCTTAACCTTCCAAGTAGCTGAGATTACAGGCATTGTGTACCACTGTGACTGACATACATTTTGCTCCATTATTATTATTATCATCATTATTATTTGTTTTTTTTTTTTAGTTTTTTGAGACAGGGTCTCATTATGTAGTTCAGGTAGGCATTGAACTCATTATGTAACCCAGGCTGGCCTTGAACTCGTGGTGATCCTCCTGTCTCAGCCTCCCAAGTACTAGAATTACAGGTGTGTGCCACCATGCTTGAATGTATGTGCTCTATTGTTAACCCTCCATTCTCCCTGTCCTGAGTTGGAGGAGCCACAGGTAGCAGCAGCAAGTTGGGGAAAATGGAATATGGAAGACAAAAGAGATGGACCTTGAATTCCTTTAGGCTCCCCCTGGGAGAAGCTTTGAATGGCTGTGAAGTTGCAGTTTTTATTTAAACTAGACCATGCTCTATTGCCTAAAATTAGGACTGTTGCCCAACACCTGGAAGCCAGTGGCAAGGCTTGGTATCTGCTGCGGATGTCATCTGAAAGGGGAAGAATTAGCAAATGAGGTCTGCAAAGCGGGAGAAGGTGCAGCTGGTTCTTGATTGTACTAAGTCCACCTTCTTCCAGAAATAGATTATACAATACTTATTTTTTTTTTAACAATACTTATTTTGAGAATAAGAAAACAGAACAGCCAGGTGTGGTGGCACACACTGGTAAATTCCAATACTCTGGGAGGCTGGTGCAGGAGAATTGCAAGTTCAAACCCAGTATGGAAAACTTGGTAAGATCCTGTCTCAAAAGAAAAAATAAAAAGGGCTAGGAATGTAACTCAGTGCAAAGGTTCAATCCCCAGTACCACCAAGAAAAAAAAAAAACCCTCTAACCCCTAGTTATCCTTCCAAATTCAGTTCAGGTGTTTCTTCTCAGAGGCGCCTTCCTAGGTAAAGACTAAGACTGCATGGCAACCACCTATGTCACAGAGCACGTTTACTCTGCAGGATGGAGTTTAATCTGGATTCTAAGGGCAAGGGATGGCTTTATCCTAGCACTGAGCAAAGGACCTGGAGCAAGGTGTGCTCTACTGTGTTAATGAATGGAAAAGATATGATCGTGGCAGGCCTGGGTGCAGGACCATCTAAGGATAAAGTCTTCAAAAATGGCAATAACTACTATCTCTACATCTTGTGTGGAGAAAACATTTACAACTGAATTTGCCAAAAGAATTGATTGTTGAATAAGATGCCAGATTGAAAAAAAAAAAAAAAAAAGATGCCAGATTGCAAGTCCGCTCCTCTGCCACTTGTTTCTCAAGTTGGGTTTTTTGTTTGTTTTGTTTTTTGTTTTTTGTTTTTTTGTTTTGGAAAGCTATCAAAATAGCCTTAACAAAGAAAGAATTCCATCCTTCTAAAGCCAGGAATGATTATTTTTCTGACTAATTTTTTTGTACATGAAACATTGTACAGGGGTTGCTAAGACGTCTATTATTATTTTTAAATCAAAATTAAGGCACATATGGCCAATGATTCTTCAGGAATTGGAAACTTAATAATAAAGAATGACCAAAAGCAGCTGGACATGATGGTGCATGACTATAATCCCAGCACTCAGGATGCTGAGGCAGGAGGATCACAAGTTTGACCCTGTCTCAAAATAAAAACTGAAAAAAGGGATGTTCCTCAGTGTGAAGTCTCTGAATTCAATCCCCAGTTAAAAAAATAAATAAATAAAATGTCAAAATCTGATTAGCTTCTATGAAGAATAGGGAAGCTTATGAAACATCCTCATATGTAAATAAGTCATCCTAAATTGGCTCATGAATGAAAGGGGAATAACTTTTCTCCTTGGACCTCTTTTCTTGTGTGTAGAGTCATCTCACACCTTTCCAAAAGACCTAAGTTTTGGGCAAAAATAGAGAAAAATATCACAATGCTGCTTTTTGAAGTACAAGGAGCTCGCTAATCAGTTCCCCATACAAAATGTATCACATCTATGATCTCAGTTGTTGCTTGTCATAACCCCAGGAGTGTAAGAGGCTTAGCAGATGTTATCATCACCTTAATTTAAATTTTACAGATGAGGTAAATGAAGCTAAGAAGAGATTATCTGATTTGCCCAAGCCACAGGAAGTAGGCGGTGATGCTACCAAGTCATCTCAGGAATTCTCAGTCCAGATTGTGAATTGAATTTGCAACACCCTGGTGTTCATCATAATATTCAAGGGCAAGAAATGGAAGGATTTACAAAGCAGATTCATAAATACAATGTTTGCATGTTGATAATCAACATTTGTCTAGAAGCTGAATGATTTTAGTACAAAGATGTTCGTTGTAGTGTTGTTTATAAGTGTTAAGGAAGTGGTTTGTGTACGAATTCATATTCACGAGTATGTGTCCACAAATATAATTATATGTGTGTATACAAAAATGGTAACTGTGGAAAAGAAGTAGAACACATACATAAATACACACACAAAGCAAGCCCAATGATGATATATTCAAATAATATATTTCTGGAATTCCTTAAAATTCCTTGTCTCTCAGTTTGAGGTGTACAGGTAATATATATTTTTTCCTTTACTCTTTTCTGTATTTTCTGAGTCTTCTGTAAGAAATGAGTATTACTTTTGCCTGCTTTGGTGGGCAGGGATGGTTTTGAGAAAGAAGGCTTGGGTGGACTGTGTATCCAGGCTCCGAAGACAGGATTGGGGGCAGGATTTTGGGGCAGAAAGCCTGGTATGCTGTCCAATGCATCATCAGCTAGAATAGGCTAGCATGAGGGACAATCAGGGTGCAAAGTCAAGAAACCAGATGGAAGAGCTGGGCATGTTGGTCCACCCCTGTAATCCTAGCACTTGGGAGGCTTAGACAGGAGGATTGAGGCCAGCCTGGACTTCATAGTGAGTTCAAAGCCACCCTGAACTACATACTGAAACCCTGACTTAAACTTGACCTGGGTGACCCTTACAATCAGAAATATCGACAAATGTAATTATAGCAGCAATAATGCTGTCTCAGGTCTTCTCGGTGTGTGGCTATGCCATTATCCTCTCTCAGCTTGACAGGCCGTCCTGTCTGATTCCTTTTTTAGAGACTGTTTTCAGGGATCTTGGCAAACCCTTCTGTAACCTATGAGACCAGCAGGAATAATACTAGCAGGAGTCTCAAAGAGCCACAGCCTTGGGGGATGAAGGAAGCACAAGCTCAAGGCCATCAAATGATGGCAGAGAACAGGAAGGCAGCCAGGCTGCTGAGAAAAGGCCATGAGCCACTCCAGGGCCAGGAGGACAGAAGATCTGGAAAGTGCAATGTTTTCCAGCAGGAAGCTCTGTCTGTGTCAGACTGCTGCTGTCTTACTCTGCTATTTGGTGGCCCCAAGATGAGTAAGCCCTTGTCATAACCTATCCTTCCCTGGTTCCCTTCTGTTGGTAACTTCTCATTCCTGTATGGCCACATAGCTACTAGACTCTGTTGTTCTTCACAGGAAACCTCTGTGAGAGTAGAGTCAGAATGTTCTCCACTTCTAGGACACATGGCCCTGTGCCAGGCATGATGGCACACACCTGTAATCCCAGCACTTGGGAGGCTGAGGCAGGAGGATTGCTGTGAGTTTGAAGCCAGCCTGGGCTACAAAGTGAGTTCAAGGCCAGCCTGAACTGCATAGCAAGGCACTGTATCAAAAAGACAAAAACAAAACAAAACAAAACAAACAAACAAAACACACACATGGCCTTTTTCTCTACACCTCTTGAAAGTTTTTTCTGTATCCTCAGCATGTGTGTGTCAGTTGTCCAGGCTTTGTGGCTTTAGCCATCTTGCAGTGGCCCACTCCTGAAATGATGCCATCTCTTCTCTATCACTTGTCTGTCTTCTGTTAATCAAAATGAAGACCAGAGGCACAGTAAATTTCCTTTTGTTTTCTCTTCTAGATTACATGAGAGAAAAATTTCATCAATTCTTATCCAGCCTTTGTTATGTTAAATTCTGGGCTTTCTTTGCTTCCGTGAATGAGCTTGTCATCCAAATGCAGCAGCCACTTCTTTTTCTTTTGGCCTCAGGGTTTGGAATCTATGGATGCTGTTGTGTGTTGTGCAGTTTGGGTTGCCATGGTGCTTCAAGTGGCCTGTAAATGCTGGAATCCTCCAAGCACACTGGTGCCTCATAGAGAGAGGATGATGTGTTCTATACAGATTTGGGTTATGTGTAGATTTGGCTGCTCTGTGCGTGACATGGGAGATTTGCTTTGATGGTTTGCATTATCTTCAAATCCTAATCTGATCATTTTCCTGACTGTAGTTTGAGTTACAGTGGTTCAGACAGCTACCTAACCCATTTGATAAAAGGATGCTGCAACAAAGCTGCAAGATGAAGTTCTTTCTGACCGTGAGCATTTGTTGCATTTAGTAACTCTGCTGCTGGCTAGAGATGGTCTTTCTGGATTTTGGACCAATGACTGTAAATCTTCAGAAATTTGTCTTTCATTTTTTATTCCCCCAGCAGTTCTATTATCAGCCATACTTGGCATATTATCCCTTTGGTAGGCAAATGGATCTTGCCTTAGTCTAGAGAGATTAATGAAGTCCAAGAAAAGAGATCTGTAGTAACTCATTTTCCATGCTGCTCCTTTACCTGTAAAGCGGCTGGGCAGCCCTTTCTCAGACACATTGCATGTAGACACGTTTGCTATAGAAGCCCTCCATAATCTAATGGAGGTGTGGCCTCTGAAGCCCATGGGATGTGCGATCAGGCCTAGTTTAGTTTTCCTGTTGTAACTAGTGCTGACCACCAAGAATAGCAGGTATTGGCCGGGCGTGGTAGAGCACGCCTTTAATCCCAGCACTCGGGAGGCTGAGGTAGGTGGAGCGTTGTGAGTTCGAGGCCAGCTTGGGCTACAACATGAGCAAGGCCGGCCTGAACTACACAGTGCGACCCTGCCTCAAAAAAAATAGGGCCAAGAGTTTGGCTCACTGGCTTAAACGCCTGCTGGCAGGTGCAAGGTTGTGAGTTCAATCCCCAGTACCCACAAATAAACAAAAAGAATAGCAGGTATTCTATGAAGCATCCTTGAGGAAGCAGCCTGTACAATATGTGCCCGGCCTTGGTAGCATGTTAGCTTCTTTCATCCTTCCCTGGTGAACTATGACAAAGAATGAAAACTAACCCAACCATACGTACATCACACAGCTACCTGTACCTATTTGCAGGATGTAGTTATCTCCCAGGGTTTCTGTAAAAATCTACCACAAACGAAAAGTTTATTACAACAGGAAGAAATTCATAGTCTCATCATTCTGAAGGTTGAAAGAGTCATAAATCAAGGTGTCGGCAGGGCTCTAGGGGTGCTTCCTAGCTTTTGGTGCTTGCTAGCAATCCTTGGTGTTCCTCAACTCATGCCTATGGCACTTCAATCTCTGCCCCATTGTCACAGGAACTTCCTCTGTGTCTCTGTTCTTAATGAAGGTATCTATCAGTCTTTGGGTTTACGGCCTACCTTGCTACAGTTTGATCTCACTTTTCCTGATTGCATGTACAAAGATCCCATATCCAAGTAAGGTCACATTCTGAATTGCAGAGGGCCATAAATTATGCAGGGGATACATTTCAACCCAATACAGAAGGTTAAGAATAAAAGTTAAGTCCCATTGTAAGATGCATCTTAAATTCAAAGACATTAGGGTTGATTTAGCTCAGCAGCACAGCACCTGCCTAGCAAGCACAAGGTCATGAGTTTGATCCCTGGTACAAAAAAAAAAAAAAAATCAAAGACATTAAGTGAAAAATGTTCATATAAGCTTAATGAAGAGCCAGGCGTGGTGGCGCATGCCTTTAATCCCAGCACTCGGGAGGCTGAGGTAGGTGGAGCTTTGTGAGTTCGAGGCACGCTTGGGCTACAACGCGAGCACAAGGCTGGCCTGAGCTACATAGTGCGACCCTGCCTCAAAAAAAACAGGGCTGGGAGTTTGGCTCAGTGGCTTAAGCGACTGCCCTGGCAGGTGTGAGGCTGTGAGTTCGATCCCCAGTGCCGCAAA
>RJWM01048945.1:0-11302 GCA_004363535.1 Dasyprocta punctata
CATGGGATCTTCGTCTTCTTCATTAGGCATGCCTACGGTAGACTAGTAGGAGCTCTAAGAAGTTAATAATAAATTAATTAACAAGTATCATTATAGTCAGAAACATAACTAATTTCACCACCATACTAATCATTACTGAGTTCCTTTAAAGAACTTTGCAATTTAAGAAGAAGAGAATAACAAGTATTAGAAATATAGCAAGTCCTATACAAGTGGTCAAGATTCACCTACTCCTATATGAACAAAGCCCAACATAAACCAGAAAAGCAGAATTCACATAGGTATGTCTTTATGACTTCTGAACACTGTTATTGGAACTGATATTTGCTACAAAGCAAGCTGATAACTTTCTGATTCCATTAATTGTACACAGTGGGTTCAAAACCCAAAAAGGTGGAAGGTACTTATTATAGTGTGGTCAGATGGTCTTTACTTAAGCCTCATGTTATCATGGACAGGGCTGAGTCCAGCATTTGTGATTGATTTGTTGTCTGGCGCTGGGATTGGTGGTGTGAGTGCTACACCCACCCAGGAGTGGAGCAGGCATATAAGGGCAGGAAGAAGGCATGTCTTCCCGCTCTTGCCAGTTTGTGCCTTGTTATTTTTGGTGGTCATGAATGGCTGCCCCACAGCCATAGCAGCCTGCCTTGTAGCCAGCTGAGTAGGGACTGAAACCTCCAATATTTTAAGAAGTAAACCTTTCCTTCCCTAATTTTGGGCATCAGGTATTTTATCTCGGCAATGAGAGAAAATTAACTAAGACAGAATTTGGTACCAGAAGAATGGGGTCATCACTGTGACTATATCTGACCATATGGTTCAAGAGACTTTGGAAATGACTTGTGGGAAGAGTTTGGAAAGGTTTGGAGATGTTGCTTGAAAGAGGGTGCTGAAACAGCTTAGGCTTTTCTGTATGGGAGATTCTGGTCAGAGCTCAAAAGACTGGAAGGCTGATAAAAAGCCTGCCAGTAAAAACCAGGCTCAGGAGGATTCTGCTAGGAATAAGGACTGCATTGGTTGTTGGACTCCACACAATGTGTGTTATGGCTTGGCAGAAAGTTTGTTTGCATTCTGCTCGTGTCCAAAGACATTGTCTGAGACTGAGATTAAAGGCAATGAACTGATTAATCTGGCAAAGGAAATTTCAAGGCAGTTGAATGTTCAGGTGGTGGCATGGCTACTGTTGGGAGCTTTTAGCCAGATTTGTGTTGTGAATCAGGAGCAAAGAGCCCAGCATGGTGATTTAAAACATTGTGAGCTTGGCTAGAAAGCTGTGGACTATAAAGATAGAGCTGAGACCTTGATTGCTGAGAAGGAACAAAGGAATAAAAAAGATGGCCTGGAGGCATTCCGGGAAGCAGCAGGCCTTCACCCTTTGCAGTCCCAAAACTGAAAAAGTGAAAGAATCTGCTTGGAGTAAAAAGCTGCAGAGTGCTACATTCCAGAGTGGCAAAAGAGGCCACAGGAGGTTCCGAAATGCTGGTGGCCACATCAGATTCCAGAATGGCAGTGGCATAGAAAATCTGTTCCTCACAGTCAGGTTCAGAGAGCTCTGCAATCCAGGCACTTGATCCATACATCCAAGAGAGAGGAAAGCCTGGCTACTGGTCCAGCTGGCAGCAGACATTGGTGGCATCCATGAGGCACTGATTTTAGGTGCAAAGGAAATGCAAGAATTCTGAGGTTAAAGCAGCTTCCACCCTGATTTCAAAGGGCCTGGCAGGCCAAGCAATGTGCCCCTGTGAGGGCAAAAAGTAAAGATGTAAGAGTGAAGCCAAAAGTGCAGTGGAGAGCCTAGAAGTTTACAAAATACAGGAATGTGGATCATCCAAAGAAAGCTGCAAAAACTGATCATAATGGGTTTAAGAGAGGTCCTGTAGGAACTGGAGCCCCTGAAAGTGCTGCAGGGGTGGAATCACTCAAGTCTTTTGGAGCTTGCAACCAGAGTGCTTCAGATACTGACTGTGGAACTTCAGGATTAATGTTTGCCTTGCTGGATTTTGGACTTGCTTTGGTTCCAATGCTTTGTATTCCCTGTGTGTAACTTTTGGAATGGAAATGTTTATCTTGTGCCTTTGCATATTGGAAATGTTTTACTTGTTTTCATTTGTACAGGGGGTTACAATTAAGAGTTTGCCACAGATCTCAGAGGAGACTTGGGACTTGGACTTTTCAGCAATGCTGAAACTGTTAGGACTTTGGCAAGTCTTAGAGAGGGACTAAATGTCTTTTGTATCAAGGATGTACATGAGTCTTTGGTGGGGGTCAGGGGTAGAATGTTATAGTGTGGTCGGATGGCCCCCACTTAAGCCTCATGTAATCATGGACAAGGCTGAGTCTGACATTCATGATTGGTTTGTTGTCTTGCACTGGGATTGGTGGTGTGAGTGCTGCATATGCCCAGAGGTGGAGCCAGCATAAAGTGCAAGGGTGGGAGGAAGGCATGTCTTCCCTCTCTTGCCAGTTCACACCTTCGTGATTGTGGCAGCCACAAATGGCTGTCCCCCAGCCATACCACCCTGCCTTTCAGCCAGCTGAGTATGGATTGAAGTCTCCAACATTGTAAAAAATAAACCTTTCCTTCCCTAATATTGGGCATCAGGTATTTTGTCTCAGCAATGAGAGAAAAGTAACTAAGATAGTGCTTCATTTAAGAATTCATATTCATTTGTACTTAAATAATGCATCAAACATTTGTTCATGTTTGTAAAATATAGACTCCAAAGAAAGCTCAAATTCATGTAAAACCTAGCTTAATTCCCTTAAAGATAAAGGTAGAAACAGATAATATTAGTACTGTGAATCATAATGAAACACTTGAGACCTTAGCTAAGGCAAGCTGATGAGGAAAAAAGAGAAATAATGCCTAAGATAGGCCCCTGCCTTCTGTTTTTCAGTCAAGATCATGCATAGTCCATCACATAAAGACATATGAATTCAGAGTTAAGGACATTCTTGCATATGTATGCCTATTTGCTCTCAACATATGTAATGTAGATTAAATTTAATATGCAAATTGTTAATCTGTCACCCAGTTCAACGAGTACCTCTCATCCTCTTTGAAAGGAATTTTACAGAGTTCTGCTTATTGCAAAGTGAAGTCAAAGAAAACCATATGATGACAGTCCTATTTCCACAAGACTATAATCCATCCCATAATAGGTTCTGCCTCACAAGCCTCAATGGTAACTGTCACGTGATGGAAGGATATGCAGTGTATTATGGTAAAAAAAAAAAGTAATTTTCAAACAACATGTAGCTTTTGCTGAGAGTTCAATTTATTTCCAGGAACTCCACATGCCTGCCACACTTGTTCATTTACTTTAAAAACAAAAACCCTGTGTATAATAATAAGATGTCATTATCCAGAACATGATGGAGCCAGAATCATTTCTATAGTATAAAAAATATTCAGAGGTTCAGCAAGGAAAGATAAACCTCATTATTCACAGTTGCCCTGCTCTTATTTTCTTTGGAGATTTTCATAAACACATAAAGGCAAAAATACTCAGGAAGTGCCCACAGCTTTTAATGCATATCCCTGTCAATGTAGGAGTTACTTGAGTACTCAGTGGAAATAAAAATTGTGTTGCTATTTGCCCAGCCCTTCTGTGAGGAAAGCATTCATGATTTAGTGTCATTAATTATATACTGCAGTTATTATTATTTTACTTGAAGGAGGAATTACAAATTGAAATAATTCAACGCAATCTTTTCAGCAAGAGATGAGGCAGGTTACAGAGTCTTTGTTGTCCTGTTACTGAAAGAAATGAAGCAATAACTGGATGCATACCTCCTGATCCCCAGATAGGCAGTTCTCTCTTCTAAGCCATGTTGTTTTCCAAGGCATAGGATCACACCTGAACACAGGGAAGAGTGTGAAGTCTGAATCCCAGTGCAAGTAGTCTTTAGAAAATTCCAAACTGTGCTCTTTAACAAAAAGTCCAATGGCTATCATAATTCTACTAACATTATTTTGATAGCACATTGATCTCCCCTTTATTGTTCAATCTTTGAATCTTTAAGGTTAGTAAAGACTCAAGGAGGTTTTTGAGAACTGCTAAAACTCACTGCCCAACAGTCAGGATGATCGAACTTGTGCAAATTCTATCTAAACTTCTCAAGGTGTGTTCCTTACGCAGAAATTCCTTTAAGAAGATGTAATGATGGAAAGGAACTGTAATTTCTGAAGAACTGACTGGAATATGGATTATGGATAAGGTAATGACAAGTCTTTGATTTATAGGTAGAAGAATCCCTGGTACAATTTAGTCTTGGCTTTTTCTTCCCAATCATGTAACATAACCAAATTCAAAGGATGGCTTTGCATCATTTAAGAATAGAGTCTCCTGTAGGAACTGCTTACATCTCTTTCTAAGGCTTTGTTACTAAATACCCAGTGGCCCAATATGCTTTTTCTAAAGAAATTATAGCACTTCATATTGAAATATTTATTTTAAGTTGTAAGACAGAATACTTCTATGCTTTAATCTTCTTTTAGCACAAAAGACTGTAAGTATTTAAGTCACTCCAGTTACATCAAAAGAGAATAATCAGTTTCTGTTCAGTGCTAGCTGAGTTAAATAGCAGCTCTGTTTCTAAAAAGATAATAATGTCAAAAATTAGAGAGAAAACAGCAGGCATTCTGGGGAATTTAAATGTTGAATAAATGGCTGAAAGGTGCTTCAAAGTTAATCTAAATAACTTTTTAAAAATTACACCCTGAGTTGAAGACTCTGAACTCTTTTTCTCCATGTACAATTAAAACATAATGTTGAAGACTTCATCAGACAGTGATCCCATATATTTTAATGATAAAGTAGAATGCCCTCATCATATGGCTTGTTATTAAATTTGAATGTAGCACAGATTAAATCAGTTCCAATGGAAAAACTATAATATACAGAAAAACCCTAGTTCAAGAGTAAATTTCTTCTATAAAATGGATTTTTCAATACCAGTAAAACAAAAAATATCCCCTGAAAGCCATGTCTTAAAAATTTTGTGGCAGAGTGGGTCAGAATCAGAGAGAAAAAGCCCTAAGCATCATAGTTGCCCATGAAAACATAAAACTCATGGTGAGTGAGGCACAGAAGAGCAGCACCAACACTGCCCATGAACTGCTTATACTACTGTATTCTGGTTGCCACAACAAAAAGACTACAGGGCTGAAAGCCTGAACAATGGAAATTTATAATTTTCCAGGTCTGGAGCTAGAAGTCTGGTGTCAAGATATCAACATGGGTGGTTTATGAAGAGGAATCTCTTTTTGATTTACTGATGATCAATTTTAATTCCTGTGGGCTTTTTTTAGTATGTGCCCATGAGTTTCAGAATGGGAAGGGAGAGAGAAGGAAGGAGAACGAAGAAAGGGAGAGGCAGAGGGAAAGAGAAAGGGAGAAGCAGAGAGGGCATTACTTAAGTATTCCTTAAAGGTCTCATCTCCAAAAAGAGTCATACTAAGTGTTATAGGGATAGTGTGTGAATTTTGATGGGGGAGCACTAACATTCAGTCCATAAGACTGCTCATCACATTCTGTACTCATCTATTCTTGTCCTGGGCTGGGTACTAAATCCTGTTGAGGATTTCACACTTCTGCTTGCTGGGGCCCTACAAGAAGCCCTACATTTTACTCCTTGTAGTAGATAAGGATTGATTATAATTTGAAGGTGAGAAAATAAGATTTATGAAGAAAACTCAGTGTACAGTTGAGAGAAGAGGAAACTGAGGTGGCTTAATTCTTAATATAGAAAGAGATCATGTGCACAGAATTCTAATCACATGTTCCCTATTGCTACTGTGGGGTAGTCAGAAGAAACAGGAAGAAGTTGTAGCATTTAGTGAGGTATAATGGACAGACTCCCTTACAACACAAGTTCATCTATTGATCATGAAGATTGAGAACTAGAGAAAAATTACAAAATGAGGATTTGGGTTGCCAAGCTCTATAATGATTATACTGGGATCTAAGAATATCCTGATCAAATAAATACTGGTAGTCCAGAAATGAAGCACTGAGTTTGTCATACTTGCCCCTACCCAGGGCTTTGTTGTGCTTGAAATACTGCCAATTTTAGACCTTACTGTTGGAATTCCTGCATTTCTGAGTCTGAGTTCTGCTGTATAGTAAAAAGATGGCAACCTGCCACACAGTCTTCTATCCAGAAGTGATCAGGGAGGCCTGCAAATCTTGAAATAAGGACTGAAAATTGTGTGACTATCACAATCATCACATACTCATGTGTCTCTGCTTCTGTATGAGCTCCTGAGAAAAGGGACTATTTGTTCATTAATTTGTATATCAACAGTATTTAGCGCAATACTGTGTACAGAGAGGCAAGAGATGAATCTTTCTATCATGGAGTAAAATTAGTGATACCTGCATGCATGTGATGAACTCAATTGCACTCTGATATGTTCAAGGTTACTTTCCCTGCTAACCTAGCCTACTGAAGATAATTTTGGAGGAACATCACTGGAAAAAATGTCAAATAGTAGTCAGACTTGTATTCATCCAATGATGTATTTCTCTTTCTATCTTTTACCTGCAAGACTAGTAAGTAGCAGGAGAAGCAAGAGCCTGATAGATAGATGATGGTTTCCAAATAAATGACTTGTGTAAAAAGGGGAGTTTATTGCCATTCATCTTTATGCACAAGCTCTTTGTCCTTCTCTCCTTATGTTAGTCTTCTGAATTTGTGGAGAAGAGAATGAATGACACACTGTGGAATTATTCAACAATCTATCGAACTTTGCTGACTCCCACTCAACCATTGACATCGGTAGAGATCACAGATGCATCATTTTGATTTTTTGAATGTTGGCAAACCAAAAAATGTTCTTAAAGATTCTGCCTGATGCATATTTAGCTTATGTTGGCCTGAATATATCTACTTGAGCTCACCTAGAATCAAGATTCTGTCAGATCAAGACAGAAAGGGCTCTCTTATCTATATTAAGGATATTGACCCATAAGGAATTAAAAATCTTGTAAGTGTAGTCCTCTTGCAAATGAAAAGCTCCTTTTAGTTGCAAAGCCATTTATGCATAAGTAAACAAAGTTAGAAGACATTTAGTCAACCTGCACATGTCATAAAGTATTTGAAAATGAAAGAAAAGACATAGGGACATATAATTTATCAAATGAATAAATTGTAAAGCAAAGACTTCAGTTAATTATTATCAACATAAGTAGTGATACAAGGTAAGGGGAAAAGTGTTAAGAACAAGAATAGGGGGTAATAACCCATGGAACAGGAGACTTTGGCAGAGGTAGTGGTAATAACATCACGCTATTACCATGTGGTCTAAGACACATATTTCTCCAAAGGCAGGGATAAAGAAAGCCACTTCCTCTCTGACTTGAGGGGCTACTAGGAATTAACATGGAGTACATTCATGTTGAACTGTGGAAGAGCAAATTTATAAGTCAGGAGGTGAAATGCTATCTGTACTTCTCTACCTCTTACTGCTTACCCTATAGCACTCAAATCTTCACTTAGGACCCTGGTTAGGAAGTGTGTTCTGTACAAATTTGTGCACAATCTCATCTTGTTTACTTTCTCAGCCTCTCTCTTTTTTGGTGTTTTTGAACAGGACCCAGCCCCATGAGGTCTGACTTCATGCCTGCAGAGTGGAAATGAGCGCCTACCTTCAGGATCAGTGGTGACCAGTGCAATGAATGATTTCTGGAGCTGACTTTCTGCTTAACCTGCCTGCCTCTTGACCATTTGCCTCTCATTAACACCTTTCATGAAAGCCACACTGGGAAGAAGGAGGATGTGAAATTCAAATGACTGCTGGTATGACAGGTGGAAAAGATAAAAAATATCAAGTGACTCAAGATTTTTATATTATCTGGAGATTTAAATTGTCCATACCATGTCTAGTCCTCATTACCATGGATAGTCAAGGTCTTGCTGCAATAGCTATATTTATTACATGGCAGGTTATGGCACAAGCTGTACTACAAGTCCTCTCAGAACTTCTAGTTGATGATCTTTCATAAAGAGTGGCTGAAGAAAAGAAAAATACTTCAAATAAAATCCTAAAATCAGTAACTGTAAATACAGGCTTTTAAATGTCACCTATAACCCATGGCTACACTAATTACCTTATACTTTCATATTTCCTCCCAGAAATGTGCTTTTCACCTAAAAGCTATGCAGAGAAGGACTAGAAAATCTGACAGGTTTCAGAGAGAGGGAGAGAGGAAGAGAGAGAGAGAGAGAGAGAGAGAGAAGGAGAAAGAGTAGAGGGACACAGAGTGGCTTCCATAAGTCAAAGATGAGAGTGCTCCATTCTCTCAAGTGACTGGCCAGTTAGACAAGCACTTGGTGCCGTGAATCGTGCATTTGGTCTGTGTATCATATACTGAGGAAAAGAAATGGAATGGCGACTTTAATTTTCCAATGATGTGCTATTGCAGTAAGCATTCCTACTTTCTGAAAAATTCAACAGGGAAATCAGAAACTCGGTAAGGAGACTGTGATGATGACCCTATATGACAGAGAAGATTCAAACCACACTGAAAGTGCCTATGATTCACAACTAATATGAATAGGTCAGGAGAGAATATACAAGTCTGAAGAACTCATTATAAAGTTGGAAATTTGTGGCCATGAAATAGAGAAAGGCCACTTTTAAGTAAAATGTCTAGCTCTCTCTCTTGGTGTAAGGGAAAAATTTCAGTTGACCTAGTTTAATGCTGAAGACATAAAAGAAAGAAATAAACTGCAAAATTTTAGACTTAACACTTATACCAATGTGGTTGCTGGCAATTCAGGTTTTAAACACTTTAGCCCAAAAGCTTATTGCTTTCTGTGTTTGATTTGTAAGTAAGAATTTCCAAAGAAGCTGTGTTCTAGCTGGTTCATGCTTTCATTTATCTAACTTTATTGATCACCTGCCAGGCATTCAGCTAGATGCTGAGAATGCAGCATGAAGGAGCCATATTTTCTAACTTTATAGAGCTAAACACCCAATAAGGAGGATCAAGACATAAATTACCACTACATAACTGGGAGAGTCTTTTAGAAAATAGTTCCAAGGGTGATAGGAGCTTGAATCTAGGACACAGAGGAGGAAGCACATAGGAAATACTGAGAAAAACTGGACGTTTTCAGTAATTATTTAATTTTGGAGATAAATTAGAGAAGTAAGGCTCCAAGTTTTTAGCTTGGTTGATGCTGGTGTCTTCACTAGGCAGTAAAAGGTTTAATTAGGGAGACAATGGGTTCAATTTTGGAAGAGTTGAGCCTAAGGATCTTAACAGGGCAATGATGGTTAACCTTATAGTGTTTTCAGTGATAAAAACAACACACTGAAGCATCTGTACCATAGGTTCACAACAACTGTTATAGGGCATTCAGACACATACCTAGCACACCAATATATCTGTAAATTTGAAGATGCTAAGAGAGTTTTAGGGACCTCTGGGAATAGTTGTTAAGCCACAATAATAGATGAAATTGCCCAGAGTCTGTAGGGAAATAAGATTAGAGGGGTAAGCATTTTATCCTGAGGAATATTTAAGAGGTAGAATGAGAGATTTGCATCTACAGAAGATACCAAAAAGGTACTTAAAAAAGATCTGGGTCTGCCTGGCATGTGCAAGGTTGTGAGTTCAATCCCTGGTACACAAAAGAAAAAAAAAGTCTGGGGGATGATTGGGGGAGCACAGCGACACAGAGGTCCAAGGAGAGAAAATTCCAAAGTGGTACTGGGCACCTATGCCCAGTGTGCTACAGTGGGGCAACACGTCATTGCACTCAGAAGGTAAGCAGGGCTATGAGGATCTTTGCTAAAACATTTTCACGGCATAAAGATAGAAGCCAGACTGACAAGGGCTGATAAGTGAGGAGGAAGGAGAAAATAAGAAGCAGTGAGTACAGGCTGTTGTTCTACTACCTGATA
This sequence comes from Dasyprocta punctata, assembly GCA_004363535.1. NCBI lineage: Eukaryota > Metazoa > Chordata > Mammalia > Rodentia > Dasyproctidae > Dasyprocta > Dasyprocta punctata. The sequence goes on from RJWM01048945.1 coordinate 9,917, forward strand.
GTACAACAAAATCATCCCAGCAGATTGCTTAGAATATAAAAGATCCAAGTCATATTTTGAATCTTCTGAACTAAAATATTTAAATGGAAGCCCATGAATCTGCATTTTACAGGCTCCCCATTGGTAATTCTGATATACAATTTGGTTGGGAAGACTAGATGATTCTCTTAAGACACTTCATGCAGAATAAAATGAGACAGCTAGGGCAGGGGTCTGATTTTATTTGTTTGTTTGTGGTACTGTGGATTGAACCTAGAGTCTTTAAACACTGAGCTGCATTCTCAAACCTTTTTATTTTTAGTTTCTAAAATTTCAGACAGAGTCTCCCAAATTGCCACTTTTCCCAGACTAACCTCAAATGTGCAATCTTCTTGCCTCAGCTTCCCAGAATGCAGACCGAATGAGAAAGACTTAGTCATATTTGTAGGTTGGTGTTAGAAAAGAAGAAGGAGGAACATGGTGCTAGGAGAGAAGAGGCAGAAGAACCTGGTGATGTTAACCTATTAGCACATAAAGATAATGCAATAAATCACTAGTCTTTCCTTTTCCCTTTAGCAGAATGAAATTTCTAATTTAGTTACAAGTAATCAAATTCTACTACTACTACTGTATCTTGATTCATTTCCAGTCATATTGATTAATAAATAATGATAAGCTTATAGGCAAAGATCTGGGTGCATGCTAAAAATTAACTGGTCCTGACAGAGGTACGCAGCCCAGCCCAAATCAGCCCAGGAACCCAGAGCTGCTCACTGGGGAACTGAGCATCGTAGCTGCAGGGACCTGGAGAGCTTGGGCCCCCCCCACCAGAGTGCAGAGCGCACGGCAGCTCCATTCTTCAGCCACGCAGCTCGGCTCGAGCGTGTGACATCCCACAGCTCCTGTGCAGACCATGCCACCCAGCAGGGTTGCTCCCGGCACTGTAGGCCTGGGAACTGCCCGGGCCTGCCCCAAAGGCATAGCTGTTGGGCCGAGCTTGCGGACAGAACCAGGGTCGGGTCCGCGTCCCGCGCGGTGCCCAGCACAGCTCCCTGGGACCGGGAGGCCTTCGCCCCCACCCAGTAAAGGAGGAGACTCCACCTGCATGCCCCGGGAGGCTGCCCTTCCTTGCTGTGCACGGGACCCAGCCTATCGGGTCCCGCGATCCTGCATGCCGCAAGAATCAGCGCAAACCTCAGGGAAACGCTGGCCAGCCACGCAGGACACAGAGGTACATAGATTCCAGAAGAAAATGACAAAACGAAAGACCAAGAGGCAGTCTCAGTCCCCCAGCCCACAAAGAACAAATCCAAGAGATACTGAAATGGAAGACAGTGGGAGTCACACAAATGGACTTTCTGAAATGATAGAAAATGCATTAAAGAAACAGCTTGATGAAGCTATAGA
>RJWM01048946.1:0-11267 GCA_004363535.1 Dasyprocta punctata
AAAACAGCCAACAACCCACTCATATAAGCCCAAATATGGTGCTGTGCTGGTCCCAAGTGCATCTGTCCTTCCGGGAGCTAGGGCCTAAATATTTACAAATATAAGAGAGGCCGTGTGCCAGACACCTCCTCAAGGGACAAGTGGTGGCTGGCAGACCTTTTCCCTCTCTCTGGGTTTACACTGAAAATACACTGTGGCAAAACAAATGTGAAAAACGAGAAATGTGTCTCGGCAGTTGTTTGGATGACACGGCAGCAGCTGGCCCACCAAGCTTCTGTGAAGTATTCTTGAGCCCCTCTCTATCTGTCCTCTGCAGAGACCACCCCAACCACTGCATCTCATCTTTCACTAAAACAGCTAGACTTTTTAAACACTTCTGGCTTTGAGACAGGGTCTTGCTAAGTTACTGCGTTTCTTAGCCTGGTCTCAAACTGGTGATTCTCCTGCGTCAGAGCTTCCCAGAGTGCCAGGATTACAGGTATGTACTGACACGTTGGGTTTAAATTTCCCATTTTACACTAAAAACATAACATAAAACTTTTAATATGTGAAAAGAATGCAAAAAGAAAATTTGAGACTGTAAAAAGGAATATTTCTCTTCTCCCTTACCTACATCCCATACCACAGCTGTAATGTCAGATTTTTCCTTCCAGAATTGTTGCTATGGATGTGGTGGTGAGGAACAGACTCTGGAGCCAGACTGCCTGGGTCCTTGTCCCAGTTCTGCTGCTCCCTGAGTGAGTGGTGCAACCTGGGGTGCATCACTTGACCTCCCTGTGGTTCAGTGGGCTCAGCTGTAAGATGGGCACAAACATGGACTCCGCGCCAGTCTGGTCATGAGGTTTAAACAAGTTGTTGATGTAGTGTCCACAACTGTGCTCTGCATGTAGTGAGCAGAAGACATGTGCTAACTACCACTCTGAAAGCCATGAGAATGCAGGTGCTCCTGGTGTGACCTGCTACACAGGACTGGCCGTTCCAATAGGGCTGTAGACTGCAAGGGATCAAACAGACAGGATCCTGTTTCTCTTTCTGAAAGTGAGAGGACTGAAGTGGGTGGGCAGGTACCATGGGTCCAGAGTTCCATCCCCCCACAGGGGTCCCTGGCCCCTAAGTGCATTAAGGGCTCCTGGATGCCATGGAGCTGACAGACAACATAAACCACACCTACACATCCTGGCATAGGGCATGGTGCCTGTGGGAGACAACTTGAGCGGGTCCCCTTGAACGCAGAACAATTGCTGCAACTTGGATTATATCGAGACTTATTTCCTTATGTTGATGTATACAGAGCTGACTATGGTATTTCCTTCTCTCTTCAATTGGCTCTAAGCATTGCAAATAAGGCTAGCCAGGGTACTGATATGTAATCTCTAAAGCCATTCAACAGTGTCCTGTTGCCTCCCGTAGTGATCTCTATAAATTCAGTTGCTATCTTGATTGGGTTATGCAAATTGATCCCCCTGCATATCTTTGTCTGCATTTTGCAGAGATACCTTTCTCACTACCTTGCTAGCCAGCTCAAGTTACTCACGTAGTTCCCGCCATCCTCACTGTCACTCATCCTCAAGCCACCCCCTTGCTTCACTAGTTAATAAATTCTGGGAGAGGCTTAGGATCAAGGCCTTGGTCCACATGTCCTCACGAGGATTGGACTTAGGACCCCTTGGCTGCCCTTAACCTTGAATATGTCTCGGAATCGTTACTCTCACCATGGGTTGCATTAGAGGTGGTAAATTGGAATTAACTTACCGGGATTCCAATAACGTCTCAGTGGATTTATAAAGAGGAAAAGTAGAGAAAAGATTTCAGTACTTGGATTACCATACTCATTATTTGGGATTTTTTTGGGGGGCGGGGATTACAATAGTGCCAATGTGTTGTCAGGCAAAAAGTTCACATGCAGAGCGATATGTGCAGAACGATGCTGCTAGAAAGTGCGCAGCAAGAGAGCACCAGCTGTGTCTGTTTTCTCTCTTTCATTGAGTAACAGGTCTGGCCCCTCCAGCCCCATTTGAAGTGGGTGACTGGAGTCCTACTGGCTAGTAGGATACCATGCTATGCAGAGGAGGTACAAGCAACTAAGAGGTCACGTCCTTCCAAAGGAAGTTAGTAAGTGTTCATGCCCTCTGTCCCCTCTGTGGCCTTGAGTTGCTAGGGGAACAGGTCTGCACACTTAAAATATTGATGCACACTGGGAAATGTCACTCTGAAAGTGTTGTATCAAAGTGTGCACCCTGGGATCAGTGCAAAATAAAGTATGCACACCCCAACAGCTTCTGAGCATCTCCATTTCCTTCACTGCAGAGGAGTGGACTCCCCCCACACACACCCCTGCCACCTTTAGAGAGCCCTCCCTTCCTTGGGAGCCCCCAAGGGCGAAGCAGCACTCTGCAGCCCCACTCACCACTGATTTACAGCTGCCCAGGGATGATCTGAGACAGAGGGGAAAGAACACAGAAACCTGGCTCTTGCTAAGAACTCCTGATTATCTTCCCTGCCATGTAAGTGTGGAAATAGAGGCAAGGAGCAGTTATATAATTTGTCCAGTTACAGAGCTAATAGGGCTTTCACTTTCTCCTTTTTTTGTTTTTGTACTGTAGACTGAACCCTGAACCTTGAGCATGCTGAAACCCGCTCTACCATTGAACAGTGCCCGAGCCCCAGTCAGGCCTGCTCTGCCCCTTCTGCTGCTGCTTTTGGGAAGATTTCCTGTCTTCTCATTCCTTTCTCAGCTTTACAGGAAGTGCAACTTACATAGGGTAACATTCACTAACTTTTATTACGCAACTTGGCAAGTTTTGCTTGTTTTTTGAGGTAGGGACTCACTGTGTGGTTCAGGCTGGCTTCAAATTCACCTCCTGCTTCAGTCTCCCAAGTGCTAGGATCAGAGGCATGCACCACCACACCTGGCTCAACTTTTTAAATTTTAGCAAGTGTGTACAGTTGTGTAACCACCACTAAGACCAAGATATAAAACATCTCCAAAACTGCAAAAAAGATCTTTCATATTCCCAAACACTCAGCTGCTCTCTTCCACCCCAGTCCTGCCACCTGTGGACCTACTTTCTGTCACTGAAATTGGCTTTCTAGGGTTTCACATAAATGCAGTCTTATAATAAGTGATCTGTGCATCTGACTTTGTGTCGCCTATTGATATACTCTTGATACATATACTGTGGTTTATTCTGTTTTTAATTGCTGAGTACTATTTCAAGGCTATAGAAACACTTGTTTATCCATTCACAAGTGTGGGTTGTTTCCCATTTTTATCTATCACAGATAAAGTTGTGATGGCTGTGCACAAGTTCTTTGTGAACGTATGTACAGGATCTTACAGCTCTCCTGGGCAAACATCTACTAGGATTGCTCGGCAGTAGAGCTGGCATTTACTGAACTTTTTGAGAAACTGTTCAACTGGTTTAACTGTGTGCACCTCTATGCATCCTTAACAGGGACACTTGAGAGTTCCAGGGGCCACACATCCCCTGTACCCACCGATGTTGTTGGTCTTATTCATTTCAACCATTACATTACACTGTAGTTTTGACTTGTGTTCCCCTCCTTCCTTTTTATCTTTTTGCTCTCTGTCTTTTGGTACGAGGGATTAAACACAAGGTCTTTGCATTGAGCTATAGTCTCAGCCCTTTTAAAATCTTTTTATTCTGAGACAGGGTCTTGTTAAATCACTAAATTACCCAGGCTGGATTGGAGCTTACAGTTCTTCTGCCTCAGGCTACCCAAAACTGGGATTACAAGCATACTCTACCCTGCCCAGCTAGCATTTTCTTAATGATGGGTGATCTTGAATTTGAGTATCTTTTCTTATGTTCATAACCTTTCATATGTTTATTTTTTTAATTTTTTTATTTTTTATTTTTTGAGACAGGGTCTCACTATGCAGTTCAGGCTGGGCTTGAACTCACTTTGTAGCCCAGGCTGGCCTCAAACTCACAGCAATCCTTCCACCTCAGCCTCCCAAATGGTGGGATTATAGGTGTGCGGCACCTTGGTAGCTTTATATGTTTTCTTAAGCAAAGTATTTGTTCAATTATTTTGCTTCCTGTCCCCCACTTTAAAAAATTGGATCAAGGGCTGGGGATGAGATTCAGCAGCACAGCACTTGCCTGGCAGAAAGTCTTGAGTTCAATTCCAGGTCAAAAAAAAAAAAAAAATCAGGTCAAACAGTGTGGTGATTAGCCTGTAATTCCAGCACTTTGGAAGCTGAGGCACGAGGACACTGTGAGTTCAAGGCTAGCCCAGGCTACAAAGTGAGCTCAAGTCCAGCCTGAACAGCATAGTAAAATTCTGTCTCAAAAAAAAAAAAAAAAAAAAAAAAAAAAAAGAATTCAGGTCATTTGGCTTATTACTGAACTATAAGAGTTCTTTATAAGAATTCGGGTTCTCCATGCAACAGATACATATTTTACAAACAGTTTCTCCCATTCTCTGGCTTACCTTTTTGTTTCCTTAATGGCACACTTTGAAGAGCATGTACGTTTGGTTTTGATGAAATCCAGTTCATTGACCTTACAGATTATGCTTCTGGTGTCCCATTGTGTTGGCCGTGACCTCCTAATTTCTGTGTCTTTCTTTGCACTCTGATATCCGGGGCCTTGCTGACCAGAAGGGACCCTGCCCCCAGAGACAGCAAAGGCCAGGCCTGGGAGGTGGCCCGTCAGATATAGACCAATCCGTGCAGAGTCCACACCTCCAGCCACTTCCTGATAGGGCTGTCACACTCTGGGCCACTGTCACTCTCCCCTGTAACCCAGGGCCAGCAGCAGACACCTGGGACAGCCTCTATCCCCAGAGCCCACTAGAGCTATCAGTGTCCATTTGCAGCCTGCCCAGCCTGCTTACTTTGCCTCACTGGTTCTTTTTGTGAAGACCATGATAAATAGCCCCATTGCTGTCCCCATTGTGGTTTTGTTCTAGAATGGCCCCCAGAGGCTCATGTGTGGAGGGCTGGGTGCTTTGGGAGGTGATTGGATCACCAGGCACTACACTCATCAGTAGATGTGTCCATTGCTTTCTTTTTTCTTTCTTTTTTTTTTGGTACTGGGGATCAAACTTACAACCTCATGCCTGCAGGCAGGTGCTTAAGCCACTGAGCTAAATCTTGGCATAAGCGCCTGCCTGGCAAACACGAGGTCATAAATTCAATCTTCAGTACCAAAAAAAAAAAAAAAAAAAAAAGAAAGAAAAAAAAGAAAATCAGGTGGCACAAATCCTCCAACTTTGTTTTTCTCCAAAATAGCTTTGCTTATTTACAATATTTGAATTTCTATGAGTTTTAGACCAGCTTGTTAAGCTTTGTAGAAAAGTTTGATGAGATTTTGTGTGGACTGCTTTGAGCTATAAATCAATATAGAATGAACTAGATTTTTTTTTTTTTTTTTTTGTCTTTTTGAGACAGGGTCTCACTATACAGTTCAGGCTGTCCTTGAGCTCACTTTGTAGCCCAGTCTGGTCTCATTGATCCTCCTGCCTCAGCTTCCTGAGTGCTGGGATTGCAGGTATGTACCACCACTCTGAGCTTATTTTATTTTAAAGAACTAGCATTTTAACCACTTGAATTTTCTTTCCTTTTCTTTCTTTCTTTCTTTTCTTTTTTTTTTTTTTTTTTGGCACTGGGGATCCAACTCATAACCTCACTCCTGCCAGGCAGGCACTTAAGCCACTGAGCCAAACTCCCGGCCCTAGTTCTTTGAGACAGGGTCACACTATGTAGCTAAGGCCGGCCTTGGGCTCGCGTTGTAGTCCAAGCCACCCTCGAACTCACAACGCTCCTCCTACCTCAGCCTCCTGAGTGCTGGGATTAAAGGCATGCACCAGCATCCCCAGCTCCCCTTGAATTTTCTAATCCACAAACAAGGTACCTCTGTTTACTTTGGTACTTCTTAATTTCTGTCACAACTATTTGGTAGTTTTGTTTTGTTTTGGTTTTTGAGATAGGGTTTCACTATGTAGTTCAGACCAGCCTTGAACTTGCTATGTAGCCCAGCACTCCAACTGCTTCAGCCTCCCAAATGCTGGGATTACAGATGTGCACCACCACACCCTGCTATTTTGTAGTCTTGAGCGCAGAGGGTCTTGTACGTGTTTTGTTAAATTCATCCCTATATATTTCACATCTTTAAACTGAAAATATTTTTTTCGATTTTCAATTGCTGCTAGATTGTGCAGTTGAGTTTTATTTATTGGCCTCATCCTTTTGACTTTGCTAACAATCACTTATTAATTTTAAACGACTCTTCAGATTTCTGAGGATTTTCTACAGAGACAATTACACTGAATGTGCAAAAGGCAATTTTACTTATTTTCCAACATGGATATGGATTTTTTTCCTGCTTGACATATTGGCTAAAATCTGCAGCACAGTGCTGAGTAAAAGTGGTGACACCAAATGGGCACCCTCCTTGTTCCCAACCCAGGGGACACTGTGCAAGCATGTGCGTGTGTTTGTGAGTGTGTGTGCATGTACATGTACTCGTGTGCATGCTTGTGTGCGTGTGTGTGACTGGCCCCATAACCGTTGTCCCAGCTCAGACTGTTTTCCACCCTGCCTCTCCCCTTCCAAGACCAGGAAAGGACCCTGACACAGCTTGTCCTGCCTTCTTGGGAGGGACGTTCCCCCTCGGCGGCCTCCAGTGGAGTTCATGGCCTCCTGATGCCCATCCTGCTTTGGGTTGCAGCCGTCTCTCCCAGTCCCACCTGCCCCATCTTGCTGAGAGCCCCAAGGAGAGCAGGACCCAGCCCAGCTTGGTTTTCCTGCATAGCTGGCACAGTAGGTGCTCAGCACACACCCAGTGAACCCAGGCACAGCCCCTGCTCAGGTGACGGGGTGGGTGGGTGACCCCGGGCAGGTGGGTGGTGGCAGCAACTGCCCCTGGCTTTAGTGAAGGTAGCCCTTCCTGTTGCTGTCACTGGTAAGTGTCCCATGGCCCAGGGGTACCCAGAGGCCCACAGTGTGACATGGAACCCAGTCTGGGAGGTGGAGGGGCCAGCCTGTGGTTGGCAGGATGACCCAGTCTCCTGTGGGCCTCAGTTTCTCCTTGGGGACACCAGGAACAGTGCCTTCCACCCACTTCACAGAGCCTGTGAGATAGCAGTGAGACAGCTGTTGATAAACACTGATGCCAGAGACCAAGCAACATTGCTATAAAAACAGGAATAGGACTTTCTTTCTTTATTTCTTTGTCTTTTTGAGACTGGGTCTCACTGTGTAGTTCAGGCTTGTCTTGAGCTCACTTTGTAGCCCAGGCTGACATTGAACGCAATCCACCTGCCTCAGCCTCCCAAGTGCTGGGATTACAAGTGTGTGCCACCACCACTGGTTAGGGCTAGTGTTTGTTTGTTTGTTTTGTTTTGTTTTTCAATTTTCAGTTTCCTCTAATGACCCCACCTCCCCAAGGGGCAGATGCGGGTGGCTGGGAGAAGAAGCCACAGTCACTCGAAGATCTCACCCTGATTGAAGGCTTTGCCCCCATACTGGAAGGCCCCCTCCTAGGAAAAGTACCCTCAAACCAACATCCATGTCTCCTCGTGGCCAGGGTCCAGCCTCCACGGCGTGCAGGACTCGTAGTCCACCTGCCAGTCCTGACTCGGCAGGAAGCCCCAGGCCCCCCAGCAGGAGCTGCTGCTGTTGGTGCGAGGAGGGTGACACTGGTAAGGGGGTTCTGCCATAGCTTGTCCAGTCCCTGGGATGTTCCAATGACGGAGGCTGCAGCTCTTGAAGGTCTGCGTGAGCTCGGCCGGAAGCGGTACTCAGTGAACCCCAGGGACCAGCCGTCCCTGTCCAAGTGTGGCAGCGCCACGGACATGGTGTCCTTGTCAGAGTCCTTGCGTTTAAACTCGTCCAACACGAAGGTGCTCTTGGGCAGTGTGCGAGGAGATCCTGGGCCTTGGGCTCACCCTTGTCCAGTGCGTCCCCGGCCTCCGGGAAGCCACCTTCTTCTCCTCTTTCTGCTTGGCCTGGGGTTTCTACTCTTCTTCCCGGGAACCCTTCTCTTTCCTTGGGGTGTCCTACTTGGGCCGGTTCTCTGTGAAAGTCTTAGTGTCATGCTGGGCCACCTTCTTGCAGAGCTTCACCTCCCCAGGACCGCGCAAGCTGGGCTGGTTCCTGCAGTTCAGGAGCCAGCAGTTGGTGGTGGCAAAGGCCTGGCGGAAAGAAGGCTCCGAGACCTGCTCACGGAGCCACAGCAGGGTGCAGGTGACAGTGACTTCGGCCAGCGTCACTCTCTTGCCCACCAGAAAGGCCATGGTCTTCCAGTGGGGATCCAGCAGCCCCAGCTCACGCGCGCACGTGTTCCTTCACATTTTCAGTGGCCTGCTTGTGGGGCATGATGCCCAAGGCGAGGACACCCAGGTGGTGCTGGCGGGAGGCACGATGTCGCTGTCAGCAAAGCTCGCCCACTGCGCCACCCGCGCGGATGGCATTGCTCTCCAACCCGCGGAACCCATCACCGCCCTCAAACGCTGGAACCTTGCAGACATTTGCAGGGGTGCAGTTGGATTGGCCAAAGCGGAAGTGGGGTGGTGTGGAGAGCACGCGAAGCTGAGCCCCGCAGTACTAAACCTGGATGAGAGCCACGAAGGCCCTCAGGATCTCAGGGGAGCGCCCAGGGGCCCGGCGGCCATGGGGATTCCGCAGAGGAAAGGGGCTCGTGTTCCTGATGTGAAGAAAAGGATCTATCACCATCCTACGTGTAAGTTGTTAAGAATGAATCTGAAAGAAAGCCAACTCGGCAGAGGCAGAGTCGAGGAGCGTCCTGAGCTCACAGCGTGGCCTTGGCTCCTTGGCTCTGCGATGTAACCTGTCCAGGGAGGGGCGGCAGCCCCAGGTCACCGGCAGCCCCGGCTCCGCCCCAGGCCTCAGCAGGAGACCAGCTGCGGGTGCACACGGCCAGGGCACCTGTTCGCCCTCCCGTTTTGCTTGTGGTCACCTGGCCTTAGAAACTGCCGGAAGGACACATCTGTCCTCTTCACCTGTGCTCCCTTTCTCAAGGAGGGGGCTGGGTTGCTTTTACTGGAAAGAGTTACAGGTGCTCCTTGACTTAAAATGGAGCCATGTAGCGAGAAACCCATCTTAAATTGAAAATATCATAGGAGAAAATGCATTTAACCCATCTCCCCTCAGAGACACCCCGGCTTAGCTCCGCAGTGGGTCTCAGAGTGTCTGTGTCTGGAGAGAGGATAGCGCTGCAGGTTGCTCACCTGGGAAAGATCAAAATTCAAAATTTGAAGCATAGCCTCTACTTCAGCCACGACTGCTCTGTACTTTTGAATGTAGGAGGTCTTGCATGTGTTCTGTTACATTTATCCCTATACGTGGTGTCCTATCTTTAAAGTGAACGAAGTATTTGTTTCAATTTTCAATTGTTTGTTGCCAGAATATACAACTAAGTAATGAGGTGTTACTTGCATATTATCATAAAATGCAAAAATCATAAGCCAAGACATCCTGAGTTGAGACTGTATAAGGGAGGGCAGGCTGGAAGGTGATAAGTAAGTAGGACTAAATTTCTTTTTTTTTTTTTTTTCTTTTGTCGGAGCAAATTTACAACCTCGTGCCTGCCAGGCAGGTGATGAAACCACTGAGCCAAACTCCCAGCCCTATGTGTTTTCAGGCAGGGTCGCACTATGTAGTTCAGGCAGGCCTTGCTCACGTTGTAGCCCATGCCATCCTCAAACTCACAACGCTCCACTTACCTCAGCCTCCCGAGTGCTGGGATTAAAGCTGTGCGCCACCACGCCCGGCTGTTGTAGGATTAAAATTCAACCTTTTTTCGCTAGGTGTGGTTTCATGTGCCTATGATCCCAACACACTGGAAGGCTGAGGCAGGAGGATCACAAGTTTGAGTCCAGCCTGGGAAATTTAGAAATTTAGCTGAGACCCTATCTCAAAATAAAAAATAAAAAAGTCTGGAGAATGTACCTTAGTGTGAAGGCCCTGAATTGAATTACCAGTATTTAAAACAAAACAAAACAAAGCAAAACAACCTCCCAAACCCCAGCACTTTATGTTTGATAGTAGATTTGATGAATGCTTCAGTGGGGAACAAGTTAGTATTTAACTAATGGTTCATTAAGTTTGTACTTTTCGTATTTCTCCCGATAAGGGATTTTTTTTTTTTTTTTGGGGGGGCACCGGGGATTGAACTCACAACCTCGCACCTGCCAGGGCAGGCACTTAAGCCACTGAGCCAAACTCACAGCCCTGGTTTTTTGAGGCAGTGTCACACTATGTAGCTCAGGCCAGGCTTGCACTCACATTGTAGCCCAAGCCAGCCTCGAACTCACAACGCTCCTCCTACCTCAGCCTCCCGAGTGCTGTCTGATAAGGGATTTTCAAAATATATCAAAAAACAAAATATACAATTTGTATTGTCAGTTTCATCAAATTTGTCCATGTTGTGCAAAAACAGAAATATCCAGCAGATGGTGCCAAAGCCCTTCTTTTCGGCACCCCTGGTGCTCTGCAGTTTCGATGTGTGCATACACCTTGTAGGAGCCACAACAGAAAATTCCAGAAAGTGTTTAGGGGGGAAAAATAGCACCCCGAGTTGTAGCCCTGGGAAGTATAATCAGCTGCCAGTTCCCAAGGGTTCTTCACAGTTTTGGGATTTGGGCCGGTTCAGTTTTGAAGACACAACCCCATGGACCTGAGGGTCGGTTCATCTCTCTGGCTGATCCCCATGGAGGTGACAGCCTAGACCTTTTGGGACCCTGAGATAGAAAGAGTCTAAGCTTGGGCTTAGAATCTGGGGTGCAGATGGTCCCAGGCTCCCCGAGAGCAGGGAAGAGCACTGAAGGTGAGGGGACAGAAGACCACCAGGCTCAGACACTTGCGCGCAGCCTCGGGACCCACACTGTGCAGGCCGGGGTGCACCGGCCTCCTGGCGTTAAGGAGTGAAAGTTGCTCCCCTGTGAGGCTGTGCTCAGTGGCAGCCTGGCCGAGGTAAGGATATTCACAGGGAGAAATCAGCAGACTCTGTAAATCAGGGCTCCAGCACACCCCCAGTGCTGACAGTTAAACATTTACCAGCACAATAAAAACAGCTCTCGTGAAGGTGGGGCAGAAAGTTGTCACAGTAGGGAAACAGTTGTTATGGCTTTGGGTTCAAGGTCAAGCTCTTCCTCCATTTCAGCCTCAGCTCCAACCTGAGAAGTATAAGGGGTGGGGGATGGGGCACTGGCTTTTACAGCCCCTGGCTACTTTTTAAATTTTTTATTTTAAGCGATGATCTCACTAAGTCACTAAA
>RJWM01048947.1:0-11298 GCA_004363535.1 Dasyprocta punctata
AAAGTCAGAAATAGAGCTTACCAGTACCACTGGCAAAGACAAAGTAATCATAATTCTAAAAATTGGACAGAAAAAGGAAAAATTATCGTTATTTATAGATACAATGACCTGAGAAAATAAGAAATCTGAGCAGCTACTGTGATATATAATAGAATCCAGAAAAATTTTTAATGTATAAAAATAATAAAAACATTAGCCTCCATGCACATATATGTATATATCCACAACCACATAGTTGAGTAATATAAGAAAAGAGCACATGAATATAGCAACGAAGACAGGAATTAAAGTAAGTAGAGTCTATACAGGAAGCACACGTATCTTAGGGACCTAAAAAGACTTTTTAAAAATCAAAAGAAACACAATGATAAAGATGTGAATTTTCCATAAACTAATTTATATGTTTATTGCAGTCTCAATAAAAATATCCAATTTTTTTTGAAAAATTTGGTATGATTTTAAAGCTCTAACTGACACATAAATCAGAATTGCCAATAATATTCTCAAAAAGAATAGGGTACAGAATTGGCCATATTAGACATTAAAACATTTAAAACATATTTAAAGTCTTTAGTTATTAAAACAGTATTATAGGAATATATGAATAGATAGACTTATGCAACAGAATAGAAAGTCCAGAAAGACATATTTATATAGAAATTTGAACTCAGCATATAATAAATAAAGTATTTCAAATCAGAGATGAAATGATTCATTAAATGGCATTGGGAAAACTGGAGATATATAAAATTGGATGCATGCATTTATTTAAGCAGTGGAATTGTTTCCAAATAGATTAATAATTTAAATGTGAAAGCAGAAACCATGAAAGTTCTAGATTTAAAATGTGGGGCAATTATCTTATTACTTTAGACTGGTGATGATCTTTGCAGTTAGAAGTCAAATTTAAAGAGACAGATCAGCTAAAAAGAAAATCAGCTAAGAAATAACAGAACTAAATCAAACTTGTGAACAAATGGACTTAGTAGACGTGTATAGAGTGTTCCACCCAACAGCATGAGCATATGCATTCTTCTCAGCTGCACATGGGACAGTCTCTAAAATGCACCATATACTAGCCCATAGAACATGCTTAAATAAATGCAAAAGAATCAAAATTATCCAATGCATATTATCTGATCATTGTGCCATGAAACCAGAAATTAATGACAAAAGAAACTGTAAAAACTCCATAAACCCATGGAAATTAAATAATACACTCCTGAACAATCAATGGGTACAGAAGAAATTAAACAATATCTATGAGCAAATGAAAATACAAATACAACTTACTGGAACCTGTGGGATGTAATAAAAGCAGTCCTCAGAGGAAATTTTATTGTGAATTCTCACATCAGGAAAACAGAATGAACACAAATAATCTGTTGCTACACCTTAAACATCCAGAAAAAGAAGGGCAAGACAAGCCCAAAGCCAAAAGAAGGGAGAAAATTATAAAGATCAGAGAAGAAATTAATGCAATAAAGACTAAGAAAACAATACAAAGAATTAATGGATCAAAGAGTAGGTTCATTGAAAGAATAAATAAAATTGATAAGCCTCCAGCCAACCTTATTAAAAAGAGGAAAGAAAAAACTTAGATTCATGCAATAAGGAATGAAAAGGGTGAAATCACTACAGACCCTGTGGAAATACAGATCATCAACACCTACTTCGAAAACCTTTACTCTCATAGGTTTGATAACACAGAAGAAATATTCCTAGAAACATATGAAATACTAAAGCTGCATAAAGAAAATGTAAAACTGCTGAATAACTCAATTTCAATTAATGAAATTGAAAATGTAATTAAAACCTAACCAACAAAGAAAAGCCGAGGTCCTGATGGATTCACTGCTGAATTCTACAAGAAATTCAAGGAAGACTTCATTCCAACACTCCTCAAACCCTTCCATAAAATTGAAAGGGAAGCAATTCTCCCTAACTCAATCCCAGCAGCAGGTATTACCCTAATACAAAAACCAGAGAAAGACCCAGCCAAAAAAGAAAACTATGGGCCAATCTCCCTAATGAATGTTGATGCAAAAATTCTCAATAAAATACTGGCAAACAGAATGCAACAAGTCATCAAGAAGATTATATACCATGACCAAGTGGGATTCATCCCAGGAATACAGGGATGGTTCAACATACGCAAATCAATAAACATAATACACCATATCAATAGAGCCAAAGATAAGAATCACACAATTATTTCAACAGATGCGGAAAAAGCTTTTGATAAAGTCCAATACTCATTCACGTTAAGAACCCTACAGAAAATCAGAATAGATGGTCTTTACCTCACTCTGATAAAAGCCATCTATGAAAAACCAACAGCCAGCATCTTATTAAATGATCAAAAACTGAAAGCTTTTACTCTAAAATCAGGAATAAGACAAGGCTGTCCATTATCAGCACTCCTAGTCAGTATAGTGCTGGAAATATTAGCCAGAGCAATTCAACAAGAGAGAGAAATAAAGGAATAAGGGTAAGAAAAGAAGAAGTTAAATTATCATTATATGCAGATGGCATGATACTCTACATAGAAGACCCTCAAAACTTCACTGAAAGACTTTTAGGTGTACTAAACAAATTCAGTAATGTAGCTGGATACAAAGTCAAAACTCAAAATTCAATAGTTTTCCTCTACACAAAAAACAACTCACTGAGAAAGAAATAAGAGAAGCCACATCCTTCACAATGGCATCCAAAAACATGAAATACTTAGGAATCAATCTAACAAAGGAAGTAAAAGATCTATTCAGTGAAAATCACAATACTCTGAAGAAAGAAACTGAAGAGGATCTCAGAAAATGGAAAGACATTCCTTGTTCATGGATAGGAAGAACAAACACTGTGAAAATGGCCATTCTCCCAAAATTGTTATACAGATTTGATGCAATTCCAATCAAAATACCATTAACATACCTCACAGATCTAGAGAAATCATTCCTAAAATTCATCTGGAACCAGAAGAGACCTGGAATAGCAAAGATAATTCTAGGCAATAAAGGCAAGGCAGGAGGCATCACAATCCCTGGTTTGAAGTTACACTACAAAGCTACTGTGATAAAATCAGCAGGTACTGGAATAAAAACAGGCCTGATGATCAATGAAATAGATTAGAAGATACAGCCACAACTACAAACACACTCAGCCACCTTATCTTTGGCAATGGGGCCAAACATGTTCACTGGAAAAAAGATAGCCTCTTTAATAAGTGACACTGGAAAAAATGGATTTCCATGTGTTGAAAACTAAAACTAGACCCATGTCTATCACCATGCACTAAACTAAAGTTTAAAAGAATCAAAGATCTAAATACTAAAACAGAAACAATAAATCTGCTGAGAGACAAAGTAGGTGGAAATCTTGAAGACAGGGATAGGCAGAGAATTCATGAGCAAAAATCAAACTGCACGGGAAATATTTCCCAGAATCAATAAGTGGGATCTCATCTTATTAAAGTTTTTGCATGTCAAAAGAAATCTCAGACATAGTGAAAAGAAAATCCACAAATTGGGAAAAAAATCTTAGTCAACTCTCCCTCAGACAAAGGACTTCTATCTAGAACATATAAAGAATTAAAAAAAAATCAGACACCCAAAATTCAAAGACTCAATCCAAAAATGGGCATCTGAGATGAATAGACACTTTTCAGGTGAAGAAATGCAAATGGCAAATAAATACATGAAAAAATGTTCAGCATCATTGGTCATTAGAGAAATTCAAATTAAAACAACACTGAGATTCCATATCACTCCAAAAAGAAGGCCAGGATTAAGAAAACCACCAAAAACAAATGCTGGAGGGACTGTGGGGGAAAAGGAAACCTTCTCCACCATTGGTGGGAGTGTAGACTGGTGAAACCACTGTGGAAATCAGTCTGGAGGTTCCTCAAAAAGCTGGGATTGGAAGTTCCATTTGACCTAGTTATTCTGCGTCTGGGCATATTTCCAGAAGAATTGAAAATGTCGTATCACAGTGATATATGTGCACCCATGTTTATAGCAGCACAATTTGTAATAGCTAAATCTTAGAAACAATTTAAACGCCCATCAACTGAGGAATGTATAAAAAAGGTGTGGTATTTTTATATAATGGAGTACTATTCAGCTATAAAGAAGGATCACATTGAAGCTTTTATAGGTAAATGGATGCAACTTGAGACCATACTCTTAAGTGAAATAAATCAAGCTCACATGTGTAAATACCATATTGCCTCTCTAGTGTAAGAAACCAAAAGAGTAAATAAGATACAAAATCTTCAATAAATATTGTGAAAGGGTAAGAAACTACTTAAAGGAGAAAAAATAGCTTAGATAGGGAAAAGGAGAAAAGAAGAAAGGAAAAAGAAAAAAGATATAAACTTGTACATACACACTTAAGATAGCTAAAATGATTGTATTACAATTCTGTTCGTTCTTGGAAAAAAATAGTTGACATTCATAGGATTAGATTAATTTTGCATGTTTATATATGGTAATCTGAGCAACTCTTTTGAAGATAACTATGCAAAACAACAACCTTAATTATGTTCTTGCCACTTTTTTTGCAAGTCTATTGTTATTATTTTGGAATCTTTGTTATTGTTATTTGTCTCTTTTATTTCTTGTTTGTCTTGTAATTTGTTTTGTTTTGTTTTGTTTTTTCCTCTAACACAGAAAGGATAGTTGTACATGTGTAGCTTATACATGCCTAGAACGTCTCCTAAAGAGTTTACAAGAATTGATTTTATTACATGTGATGGTATGAACAGCAACTTTGAAGAAAATGAGACATTATGGTAGCCATTGCTGGTTTCCTATCATCTTGTTTTGAAGTCAAATAATGCTTTTATTCTTTTTGATTGGTTTTAGTCTGTTTTGTATTATTTGACTTCAAGATGCGTGACATTATGGACAGCTATTTTGAAGAGAACAAGAAACATTATGGTAGCCATTGTTGATTTTCCTATTGTCTGATTTTGAAGGCCTGTAATACTCTCCTTCTTTTGTTTTGATCAGTTTTATACTATTTTGTTTTGTTTGAATTCATTGTGTACAAAGATATGGACAACTATTTGGAAGAAAACAAGAGTCATTATGATAGCCACTGTTGATTTCCTGCTGTCTTGTTTTGAAATTCTGTGTTGCTTGCGTTGTTTTGTTCTGATCTGCTTTGTTCTGTTGTGTTTTATTCTCTTTAAAATAAAACAATTTAAAAAATGTAATAAGAGAAAAACTTACAAATTTGACTCAAGGGAAGGCAAAGCAGATGAAATAAGAAATTGTTTTAGTACATGTACCAACTTCCAACAAGGAATATAAACAGTATGAATGACACACATGCACTAATAAGCTAAAAAAAATTTTAGAAGACAGGAAAGGCAAAAAAGCAAAACTCTCCATGAGCAAAATACTGTACTTAAGGTTCAAGAGCAAAGACAAACTAGAAAAAGCTACTAACAGCTTATATTGTAAAGGGAGAACTCGTGATATGTGAAGGAACATCCAATAGAAAACTAGAAAACAGACAAGGGGTCCAAATAGATAATGCACTGAAAAGGGAAATACGAATGTTCTTAAATCAATAGATTAAAAGTGTTCAGCCTTTTTCAATATAAAAGAAGTTGAACTACCTAAAATTATAAAGTTTTCAATTATTTGATTATCAAAAATCCAAAAGTTTGTTAAAATGCTGTTGACAGGGCTGTAGGGAAACAAGTACCCTTAACCTGCTGGTGAGAGAACAAACTGGCACAGATGCCTCAGAGGTCAAGGACAGTATGTGCTCAAGTTACAAAGCCTTTGCCCCAGCGATGCATCCTACAGATAGACCTTCACTTGGAGGTGAACACACATGGTACACATGAGGGGTTATTTTAGCACTGTGCATAGAGCCCCAAATTGAAGCTCAAGTCTCCAGTAGTTAAGAACGGTAGTCAGATTTGGGGCTTTAATTTTAGAAATAAATAAAACAGAATATGACATGCCTACTAAATGAATTTAAAAAACTCTTCATGTTCTAATTTGCAATCCACAATTAAATGACAAAAAAGGTGAACTATAGCATGGTGTGTATATGCTGTCATCAGTGTGAAAAGGAAGAAATAAATCCATGTATGTATAAAATCCCTCCAGAGAAAGCCACAGTAAATTAATAACCATGGCTACCTTAAAAAAAATTTTTTTGCCTTTAGAAGATGTATTGCTTCTTCAAAAATTAAATAGATAAATATTTATTTTGAAAGTTTTTCCTGCATTTTTTTCCAATGAACCTATTTATATAGTAATAAAAACTAGTTTTATTTTGACAAAGAAGGCGAGTTAGAGTTCAAAATGTGAAGTTAAACTAAGTGCCTTTAATTTCATTCCCCTCTGGGTGGCTGAGTGACCATGGATAGGCAGGTATTTGACCCCCGAAGCCTTTCCTAGAGGACATTTAATCAAGCCTCATGGATCGTTTTGAGGATTCACTGGCATAATGAATGTGAAATGCTTGGTGTAGCGCCAGTCTTCAGTAAATACCACTTATTATTCCCTCCCAGGATTGTTACAAAGAGAAAAGTACATGAAATAACGTACCTAAACCTACTGATGCTGAACAACCTTCAGTGAATATTCATGTCTCTCCTCTCCTCTCCCAATGCCCATGTTGCCCTCCTAATGTTAGACTGCATTGCTGGCAAATACTCCGTCTTCTCAATAAAGTTCCACAACAACTTTTCTTGCCAGTGTGTCAACATGCTGGAAAGAGAACCTAAAAAGTATAAATAAAGATAAGTGACCTGTGGTTCTGGAATCCCTTTGCCCCCTCCCCCTCACACTAAACTTATCTAATAATTGTAAACTGCCAGGTACTTGCTTGAGCTGCTGGGCTAGAAAACAGTGGAATTATAATTGCAGTTTAGTTATCGCAGTGATCAATGCCTAGAAATTTAACATTTATAAGCACCCAAAATTTAGAAGATGCACAAAGTGAATCAACCTATAATTTTAAGTCTTTCCTTTCCTCCTGTCTTATGTTAATATTTCAGTCGACTGGATCTTTCCTGTTGAACTAAGGAGAAATTGTAACTCATTGGTCATTAATTTAACCAGTAGTGTGCAAGTGCCTGCTAATTACACAGCATGGTGTTGGTCTTGGTGCATGGCATTAAAAGTGAATCAAAGTTATGACCTAATTTCAAAAACTGAATAATATGAAGAAAAGCTAGTGGTTATGGAGAGAAAATAAAAGTTTACTCATTTTGGGCCTATGTATTCAAAAATTTCCTTTAAAAGAGATTATTATGCTAATAATTTATATTAGATAAAGACAAAAATACCTACTTTTGGAGAGTGGATTTCAAAATTTTTGAAACATCCAATTATACATAAATAGTTCATGTTGATTATTAGTCATTCCTATCTCTTCAGTATAGGAGAGCCAAGAATGTTTACTATATAGTATTCTATAAGCAGAGTTCAATTTATACTTCAATATATAAATCTCTTTTTTATATTTTTATTATTTTTTGGCACCAGAAATTGATTTGAATAATATAATCTATAATTTAGTTCTCACTGGGAGCCCAGAGATCAGTCAGGATAAGGAAGTGTTTTACACACGGTCTCATTTTTTGCACAACCCTTCAATATGGGTGGTGCTTTCCTGCTTTCCTAGAATGCCAGGAAGCCTTAGGCAGGAAAGGTCTAACTCATATCTCCCTGAAGAGTCAGCAGTCTCATCCCAGGTCTGATTGCTGCAGGGTACGTGCCCATTTCCCTCTTCACCCCTGTGCCTGCGTGCCTTGCCTTAACCATAGGTGTTAGACAGAAGGCCAAGGCAAGGTCTGACCATGCTGGTGACACAGAACACTGTTAACTGACCAGAGCAAAACCCTACTTTTTTCCTTGGCCGGGGGACTGAAAATGATTTCAAGGTCTTAGAAGGAAGTGTTGGTAGCTGAAGGAAGGGAATCTGCTTTTCAGCTTTTATGGGGCAAGAAGGTACTAGGGATGAGCCCAGGACTTTCCAGGCCTTTGTGAACGCTCACCTAGGTGTTCGGTGTGGTTAGAGTGGAAACTGACCTCATCTTATACATTCAATTGCATTTCATAGCTCAGATTCACATGAGCTACTCTTTTGAAATCTCTGCTCTTCTCAAGAGTATGTTAGTTCTTCTAACAAGATTATGTCAACTCAATTTTTGTTGCCAATTTCTATCTTATTTTCTGACTGATTTTTCATTCAGACACTGATTATTTGGTAAATCCCAGGGCAAGTTGGAGGAGTTTCTAGGTTGAAACCCTTAGGAAAAGACTGGTTTGTCAGTTCTAGTCTCTGCCCCATTCTCCATGACCTGAACAATCACTCTACCAATGTGAAGGAGTCTCTAGTTGGTTTAAGCAAAAATCACATAGAAAAGAACTCTAAAGTAGGAAAAAAGGGATGCAGATGGAACCTGGTCCTCCTGGATCCAGCCAAGATAGAGTAAGTCTTATCTCTTTGACTAATTAGAACTGAAACTCTGGATAAAATTAAAACTGCCTTTGCTTAAGAACTCTGAAAAGTAATGGTAGCAGGTGCTGAAGTCAAAACCTGAAGAATGACTAATGTGGTGCCACTGGTTTTCCTGGGGTTAGTTAGTTTTTTCTTCCTGTATCTTCTGGGCTTTGAGAAAAGGATAAGTCAAACCTGGAAACTGGACAGCAGGTGTACATCACAAGACTTTAAGAGAATTATATCTTCTTGGCAATAGTATTGGCCTCAGGGATCCATTACAGTTATATAGTGGGAAGGCATCATCGTGGTCATTTTTCCTTTTTTTTTTTTTCTCTGCTGGTCCTGCTCCAAGATCGATCACAGAGTAGCACTGCCACAATCACATGAACATCTGGAAATCCTGAGATAAACCCATTTCAGAATAAAAGAATTAGAAAAGTAGGCTCCTTCTCTGCACTGTATGGAAGGAATTCTGTCAATTTTCTTTCCTTTTTTTTCCCTCATATTTCTGTGGAAGCAGAAGAAATGGTAACCATGGCTACAAGAGAAACCCCATTTTCATAGCCAGAGAAATGGGAAAACGTGTCACAGGGACCAAAGGAGAATAGGGAAAATACTACAAAGAAGAGAATGGAAGAAGGAGATTCCCCAGTTCCATATGTGTCTTGATGCAAGTGCCAGGTCCACCCCAACCTGTGCATATGCAGAACACTCCCAAACAAACACAAATACTAGTAGCAACTGCCCAAGTCCAAGGCTAGCCTTTCAGTAGCACAAGCGAGAGTTAGATCCAATCAGCAGAGCAAAGGCTTTGAAAATCAAACTGATACTGGAACGTACTGCCTCAGAAGGCAAGGCAACTTCATTACTTACTAAAAGAAGCAAACAGAAAATCTGTTTTCTCCAGATTTTGAGAAGACCCAGAGCTTCACAGCATAATGTACAAGATATTTGGGATAAAATCCAAAATTACTCAACATACAAAGGGCCAGAAAAATCTGACCTATTCACAAATAAAAGATAGATACCAACTCTAAGATGACCCAGAGGTTGGAATGATCAGATTAAAAACTTTAATGCAGCTATTATAACTATTCGGTTTGAGATCAAAACTGTCTACTTCAGAGTAGGTAGGAGGCATGCTTGCTCTCACTCTCACTCTCTCTCTCTCTCAACTCTGGCAAATTGGTCAAAGTTTGCCCTACAAAAGCTGATCTCATCTTTACTTTCCATTGCACCACCCATCTTCATTGGCATCTCCTTAGTGAATAAAAGACTGTGGGAATTAGGGTGGAGTTTCAACTTGATTGGCTTTGGAATCAGCCCTATGGATTAATGGTGAAGACTTCTAGGAACTTGTGGGTGGCTCATGGAGACACGGCCTTACCATCTGTATCTGGTTCCGCTTCCATTTTGCTCTGGCATTCTTCTGCTCAGATTCCTGCTTACTATGAGTTAAATCCCTTTGCTCAACTGTACCGTTTCACCATAATCTTAGAGCCAGCCAATCATAAACTGAAACCATGGGCAAATTAAATCTGTCTTTTTAAGTTGTGGGCATTGAGTATTGTGTCTCAGTGAACAAAAAAAAATAAAAAATAGAAAATAAAAAAATAAAAATAAATGAACAAGAAAAGAAAAACGACTCATACAGAAACTATGTCCTATATTAGGAGTCAGGAAATCTTTCCCATAAATGGCTGGATACTAAATTTTAGGTTTGTGAACCATGCAGTCTCTTTCACAGATACTCAACTCTGCTGTTACAGTGCCAAAGAAAATGTACACAGTCCATAAATAAACAGGCATGGCTGTATTCCAGGAAAACTGTATCTTCCAAAATAGGTGACAGGCTAAATTTGGGCCATGGATCATAGTTTGTTGACCCCTATTTTACAGGATAACTCCTCATCCAAATCCAAAAGTAGCAAGAGGACCCAGAAATTCCAGGATGATGGAGTATATGATGAAGCCTATGATTATGAACCAATTTTTAAAATCTCCTTTGCCATAATTTATGTGCATCTTTCTGAGGGTAATGTTACATAGAACATATGCCAATAGATGAAGCATTGTATAAGCCCAGAGATAGCAAAGATATGATGGTTAAGATTGAAAAATCCACATCTTGAGTGGTGGTCTATTCCTGTAAGGGTAGATCATTACCCTCTCTAGAGAGAAAAAGACCCAATTTAAATAAACTTCCACAGTTTCTGGGTGGTCTCCATAAGGATAATATCCTATTGGGGTCTCTGTGATGATTGTTATTGGTTGTTGGTTGGCCTTCAGCAGTAGTAGCAGCTACACAATCTTTGATGAGGGAGAACCCACTGTGTATCCGTACAAAACTCCCATTTCTGCTGCCATGGTCTGTTCCTTGGTATTCTGCAGAAGCAGCTGGGAAGTCAATAAGGCTGGTTGGCATTTACAGGATGGATCATTCTGGTGGTCAGTAGACTTCTCCGCACTTGATAATGTTTGCTGGGTACTATACAAAGGCCAAAGATCCATACAGTTTGTGTACTTTTTTACAGGTCCATCCACATACCTCTTCCCCATAGCCTATAGACACTGATGGGCAGTGTTGCTCATTTCAGTCCACTCTTCAGCTCCCCATTCACCATTGTTCTAGAGTCAGTATACAGTCATCCCGTAAGCCACCTCTACCTCCATTTGAAGTGATAATGAGCCTACTTACTTAGCTCTACCCACTGGCAAGGTTTCTCTTCTCTTTCCTTCTGGATCACATCTTAGTGGCAGTATAATGTGGCAGTTGTTCATTTCCAGTTAAGACCAACATAATGCTTGGAATAATCGTCAGTGAAT
>RJWM01048948.1:0-11298 GCA_004363535.1 Dasyprocta punctata
TGGCTTGGAGCAAGGACACAGGAGTCACAGCTCAAAGCAGGAGAGCTGAAAACTGTGGCTAGAGCCTGGTAGGGCTCTGGGAGACCCTGCAGAGCTGGGGGCTCTGCCGGGGTGCGTGACTGCAGGCGCCAGCTCGCACACAGGAGCGGACGTGCGGAGCCCTCCTGCGGCTTGCAGTCCCCTGTAAGGCCCCTCTGGAAGTCAGCTGATCAGGAAAACAGAAGTTTCAATCCTAGCATCAGACGAGCACAGAAAGTAAGTTTAGAGCTGAGATACAGCAGGTAAATGTCATGCATATTGTCAACAAGACATTACGAAAAATGGGGAATAGGAAGAGAAGAGCGATTCGGTATGATTCCTAGAAAGGAGTTGAGAGATGCTGTTGGACAAGGTGAACGGTGAGCGTTTATCTGGAAATGATGAAGACAGTAAATTTCGCATCACAAGCAGAATGAATAAAAATGAATCAACGTTTTCATATCATATTGATGCCAAAGAACAACAAAGACCAAGAGAAACTCTCAACAGCAGCATGAAAAAAGATTTCCACAAAGGAGCAAAGTAGGACAGAGAGCTGACTTCACGACAGTGATAATACAAGCAGAATACAGGTTTGTAGCATTTTCGCAATGCTAAGAAAACTGTGCCATTCACCAGAGAAATTACCTTTAATAATCAGGGTGAGTTAGGACGCTTCCAGAAAACAGCAATATTAACAGCCAAACTTACAATGCACTTTGTACATGCAGAAGCTGTCCAAGTGTTTACACATATTGAGTATACTGTTCCTCACGAGAACCGCGTTTGGGGGGTCCTGCTCTTACCCCATCTGACAGGTGAGGAATTTCAAGTACTAAGCTTTAAATAACTTTCCAAAGTGCACATATCCGGTAGGCCTATGACAGTTTACTGCTAACACATGCTGAATGAAGACATTCGCTGAGGATCTATCAGAGAAGAAAATAGATTCCTAAGCAGTCAGATAGTGGGATAAAAAGGGGTCAATGATGGAAAAAGTTGGAAACAGATAGATTGGATTCATCCAGGCAAACCCTTGGAAGACCACAACAGTACAATAGTGGTAACTAATTTTGGGGCATTCAAGTAAAATACTAGACAATAATAAGACTTGCTCCAGAAGGATGTTGAGAATTAAAAGATTCTAAGGGTTCATACTGATGAGAGGAGGTAGCTATTACTTATAGTCAGAATTGTTTAGATCAAGATTTCTTATTAAATATTTAAAAAGTAAACAGTGTACAGCAACAGTATATTTAAAACACTAGGCAATAAATTCTAATTTTAACAAACCTTGTGAGCTATATCAATACCAGGTTACGGGTATTATCACTAAAATGGTCAATACTGAATGATAAAAGAACATTTCACTGAGAAAATAGTAATTCTAGTTTAATTTAGTAATAAATTCTAATATATAAATTAAAATTACAGAATTATAAGGAAGCACCAAACAATCTATAATCACAGTTGTACAATTTATCCCTCTTTTGCTAATTAATAGATATCCATAGAACTTAACACATTTGTCACTTATTTTATGGGCATACTAAAGAATTGAACTAAACATTTGGGAAAATATACCTCTTTTCAAGCCTATATAGAATGTTTTTAAAATTAGTCCAGCAAGTAACTCTGAATAACTACCAAAGACCTGATAAAATACAGCAACATGTTATCAAACAGTCCCATAAATCAAAGATAGGAAAAACAAAAAATTATCAATTAAAAAATTTAAAAATACAACTCAGGGATAGAGGTATAGTTCAGTGGTAGAGTACTCGCCTAACATGTACAAGGTCCTGGTTTCTAGCCCCACTACTGCAACAAAATACCAACCAAACAGCCAGAATTCTGAATAACTTATAACTCAAAAAGAGGTCATGATAGGAATTAGAAAGCATTTAGAAGGGAATGACATGAACATACAACCCACACGTCTATGTATCGGAAGTGGTGCTTAGAGGGAAATACATAGCCATAAAAGTTTATGTCACCAGATGCAGCCAATGTCCAATGCTAGTCATAAAAACATCATCAGAAGAAAAAGTATGGGAAAGGAAAGTAGGTAAGAAATAACCTAAGAGTAAAATAAATGAAATAGGAAAAAATGGAGACAAAAATGATAAATTCAAGTAGTAAGTGATCATGCATCTTACAAAAAACGATCAAGAAAGAAAAGAAAGCATAAAAACAATATTAGGTATGAAAAAGAGTATATAGATATTGACTGCAAAGACTCAATCAGGCATAAAGGAATAAAATAAGTACCGTGTCCATAAATCTGAAGGTTTCTTGGTGGGAGTCAGACTGGTGCAACCACTGTGGAAGTCAGTGTGGAGATTCCTCAAGAAGCTAGGATTAGAGGTCCCATTCAACCCAGCTACCCCACTTCTGGGCATTTTCCCAGAAGAACTGAAAACCATACCACAGTGATATCTGTGCACCCATGTTTATAGCAACACAATTTGTAATAGCCAGATACTGGAAACAGCCCAAGTGCCCACCAATTGAAGAATGGATAAAAAAGATGTGGTATTTTTATACAATGGAGTACTACTCAGCTATTAAGAAAGATTGCACTGAGACTTTTATAAGTAAATGGACACGACTTGAGACCATACTCATAAGTGAGATAAATCAAACTCACATGTGTAAATACCATATTGTCTCCCTAGTGTAAGAAACGGAAAAGTATATATGATCCAAAATCTATAATAAATACTATGTAAGGGTAAAAAACGGCTCAAAGAGCAAAAGTAATTGGGAAGGGAAAAGGTGGAAAGAGGGAAGGGAAAAGGAAAAGATATAAATCTGTTTATTTGTATATGTAAGATAACTAAAACGAACACACTACTGAAAGTATTCATTATTGAGAAAGAACAGTTGATACTCCTGTGATTAGATCAATTTTACATGTCTATATCTGTTAATGTAAGCAACCATTTTAAAGATAGCGATACGCAATATTGCAACCACTGTCAAGTTTCTGTCGTCCTGTTTTGCAAACCTGCAATGTGGCTGCTGTGCATTTGCTCCGGTCGTTTGTTTGTCTCTTTTGCTTTTTGTCTTTGTTATATGTGTTTTTTTTCCACTTAAATAAAAAAAAAATCTGCAGTCTTCAGCTGTGTCCAACCTGTGCCCTCTCCTTTTTTCCCCTCTTGTTTTGGAGCAAAGAGGTATCCTCTGGGGTTCCCTATGGAACACACAACACAGTTCTTATCTCAAAGGAGCAAAACTATTGTTTCTTATATTGTATCAAAATATTTTAAAACAGGGCAAGAAATACAGTGTGCAGATTGGACCTGTCTAGTAAATGAAACACATGGTATCCAAGAAAAATATGACTTACTTTACACAGTTCACAGGATTTACAAAACGTGACTAGGGGTCAAACATGGTGGCCCACACCTGAAATCCCAGTACTCAGGAGGCTGAGGCAGGAGGATTGTTCAACCAGCTTGGGCTGCCAAGTGAGCTCAAAGCCAGCCTGAAGTGCAGAGTGAGACTCAGTCTCAAAAACAACAAAAACAAAACGAGACGGGACTTAAAAATCACAAAAACATTTCCATTAAACTCTGTCACCAAACAAAAGCAAAATTCCCAACAAACGAAAGTATGGAAACCAAAAGCAAGAAACAAGCAATGCAGAAGTTTTTCAGAGAAGGTCTACCCAGAACCAAGACATAGACCGTGCACCTGCATGGCCCCTCTGTAGTGTGCCTGCATAGACACACGGGCCTCGCAGTACCCAGGACCCAGCACCATGACACAAACCATGCACCTGCATGGCCCCTCTGTAGTGTGGCTGCACAGACACATGGGCCTCACAGTACCCAGGACCCAGCACCACGACATAGACCGTGCATGTGCATGGCCCCTCTGTAGTGTGGCTGCAGAGCCACGCGGTCCCCACAGTACCCAGGACCCAGCACCACGACATAGACCGTGCACCTGCATGGCCCCTCTGTAGTGTGCCTGCAGAGAGACATGGTCCTCACAGTACCCAGGACCCAGCACCACGACATAGACCGTGCATGTGCATGGCCCCTCTGTAGTGTGGCTGCAGAGCCACGCGGTCCCCACAGTACCCAGGACCCCGCACCACGACATAGACCGTGCACCTGCATTGCCCCTCTGTAGTGTGTATGCAGAGAGACATGGTCCTCACAGTACCCAGGACCCCGCACCACGACATAGACCGTGCACCTGCATTGCCCCTCTGTAATGTGCATGCAGAGAGACATGGTCCTCACAGTACCCAGGACCCAGCACCACGGGATAGACCGTGCACCTGCATGGCCCCTCTGTAGTGTGACTCAGAGCCACACGGTCCCCACAGTACCCAGGACCCAGCACCACGACACAGACCGTGCACCTGCATGGCCCCTCTGTAGTGTGCATGCAGAGAGACATGGTCCTTGCAGTAGCCCAGACCCTTATCTTGTCTTAGTTTCTTATGATTTAGATTGAGAATGCTCTTCCAGAATGTCATATGTTCATAAGTGGAGCTTTTGAAAGGTTGCTGTATCACGGGAGTTCTAAATTTACCCCGGGTTAACTAAATGTGCTATTCAGAGATGGGGGCGGGTTGGAAGAGGTGTGTCACTGAGGACCTTCCTTTGGGAAGCAAATCTCCTTTGCAGTCCCTTCTTTCACTGCTTCCTGGATGCCATGACCTGGACAGCATTCCTCTGCCATGCTCTTTTGCCATGCTGTGTCTGCCTTGGTGCCAGCCAAGCATGCGCTAGAACCCCAAATCCCTAAGCCAAAATAAACCTCTCTTCATTTAAATTATGAATGTCTGATATTTTGTCCCAGCAATGTATCATTGTGTCAGTTAGGTTTCATTAGCCAAACAGATTTAAAATAAATGTAAAATATATGTTTAGCACATATGTACATAACATATATATATATACATTATATATAATATATATTTTATATAACACATAGTAATATGTTATATTCATCATATACAATATATTATCCATATATATAGTATGACATATGAAAGATTTACAAGGTAAGCTTACAATGGCTGCCTGCAGAGTTATTTGCAGAGAAATGCAAAAGGACAATCTGCATGCTGGCGATACAAAAGATCCAGTCAAAATCAATGACCTAGAGCTCACTGCGGAGCCCCTTGTGAGTCTGTAATGGGAAGCCGAAGGGTCTCCGCTGGAAGCTGAAGAGTCTATGCAGGAAGCCTGCAGGCAGTGGTGAAGACTGGAGCTCCTCCAAAGAAACAGAAGGCTCACTTCTTTCTTTTATCCCTGTTTATTTCATGCAGGCTGCCACCCTATTGGTTGGTTCCACCCACACCTAGAGTGGTTCTTCCTTCTTCAGTAAGTCAATCATCTAGACACACTCAGAACTATGCTAAACCGATCAGCTGGGAATTTCCTATTCAATTTGACATGGTTAACAATCACACAGAAAAATGGTACCAGAGATGTGGGGTCATTTCTGTGTTCATACTTGACCATGTGATTTAGAAACCTTTGGATCAGGTTTGTGGAAGGAGTTTGGAAATTATTAGCATAATGGGGTAGAGAAGACTAGAAATGATCTAAAGAGAACTAGACTTGGGGGTGAGTCTAGCCAAAGTTTGGAAGATCAGAATGTTGATAAAAAATATGGGCAATAACAGTCAGGGTCAGGAGGTTTCTGTTGGAAACAAGGGCTCTACTGGAAACTGAACTAGATGCCAGGTATTTGATATCTGACAAATAACTTATTTAAATTTTGCATATGTCCTGAGCCTTTGCAGAAGGTTGAGACCAAGGCAGTTGAAGTTTCGACCTATTGGGTGAAATTTCAAGGTAGTCCAATAATCAGGTTGCTGCATAGTACAACTAACTTAAGCCAGATTTATAATGAGAATTGGAGGCAAAAATCAGAACAGAAAAATCTTAAAAAACTAAGGTATGCATCAAAAGTTAGGGCCCAAAGAGGTGCATGTACTAAAGAGATTAGCACTATTAAAAATAAATAAAGTACTTTGAACAGGGGCATGAAGAAAGATCCGTTGAAGGCATCTCGGGAATCAACAAGACACTACTTACTGCAGACTCAAAGGTGCAAAATGTATAAATTTTTATTTGAGAGGAGAGCTCCTGGGGCCCCTGCTTCAGAAGAGTTGCCAAGGAAACTGGTTTATCAGTATTCTTTTCACTGTGTTCAGCTACTCAAGCACTCGGAGGCTACTGCAGCCATTGCCCACCAGGGGCCAGCTACTGCAAAAGCTGGCAACTGACCCTGGTGCTGTCTGTGTCACAGAAATGTAAACACCAACACGAAGAATGCAAGAGTTGTGGGGTCAGGAAGGCTTCTACCCAGATTTCAAAGAAAGGCCTGCGAGTTCAGACAGGGCAGCTGACAAAGCAGCGACTGAAGCTGTGGGGATGAAGCCAAAGACGCTAACACTGCAATTAAACACAAATACTGAGGTTTTATTCTAGAAAAACTAACTCATACATTAACATCTTTTGTCTTAAAAGGAAAACAACAAGTGTGTCACAGGTTAACTGTAAGTGACCAAGGCCCTTATGGATTGCAGTCCATATGGTCACTCTTGGGCTGGCTCCACTCACAGTTTGCAGCTTTCCTCAGGAGATATCCGTGGTATCTCTGGCTTCCTAGAAAACTGAATCAGTCAACTGAATCAAATTTTCCCAATAAGGTTCAATGTAAATAAGGTTAATCCATTCTGAGCCATATGAATTTTTTAACCACCAAAGTATGAAACAGGTCTTTGGTGGGTGGAGGGACCCGAGGAGACCCAGGACACACAGGCACGCACACACACACCTTCGGTGGGTGGAGGGACCCGAGGAGACCCAGGACACACAGGCGCGCACACACACACCTTCGGTGGGTGGAAGGACCCGAGGAGACCCAGGACACACAGGCACGCACACACACACACCTTCGGTGGGTGGAGGGACCCGAGGAGACCCAGGACACACAGGCGCACACACACACCTTCGGTGGGTGGAGGGACCCGAGGAGACCCAGGACACACAGGCGCGCACACACACACCTTCGGTGGGTGGAGGGACCCGAGGAGACCCAGGACACACAGGCGCACACACACGCACACCTTCGGTGGGTGGAGTAATCAGCAAGACCAGCAATGTGGCAGGGTCTGAAGCAGCAGCAAGGGGCCGGCATTCGGGCTCTGGAGAGCTCTACCAGCAGAAGACCAGTCCCACCCCATGTCCAGAGGCCAAGGTCAGGTCCATACCCAGCATATCCACATGGCAAGCTTGGTTGGAGTACACTGCACGTACCTAGGATCTGACACGGACACTGTCACAGAAATGTAAACACCAGAGGTACTTCACCACTTTCATTCTGCCTTGTTTCTCTGGATATTCCTTTCCTGTGCAGTTAGATGTCACCTTTTTCTGTTTTGTATTTTGTAGTCATTTTTGTTTTGGGTTTTTTTTTCTTTTTTCACCTTCTCTCTTTTTTCTGGTCTCCTTTTGTTTGTTTGTTTCTTTCTTTCTTCTTTTCTTTTTCATTCTCCTCTTTCTTCCTTCTTTTTTTCACTCTTTAGATTTGTTATTTCTTTTTTGTTATCTTGTACTAATCTTCTTCTCTTTCCTCAACTACTTCATGAATTTAAACTTTCAAGTGAGTAAACATTGTCTCTTTCCTTTCTGATTACACCTTCATATTCTATTTCATTCTTTATCTCCTTCATCCTTGTTTTGCAAAACTCAGGTGATCATCCTTTGCCATCCAGTCTTAGTTCTATTATATTTGACCTCATTCACCACTTTATCCTGTCTCCTACCCATCTTAACCCCCCACAGAAGGGTAAAACTACCCCACTAGGGTAAAATGACTGCATACAAGTACATGATATAAGCTTGATTTTGTTATACAACTTTAGAGTTTGCTGTTGTGGTCAGAGGTAGCAGGTTAATGGTTACCATAATTTATTGGTAGTTGGACTATACTTGAAACTATTGCTATTACTAACTGCATGACTTTAGCCAGGATAACATACATGTTATAAGTAGTTTTTCTCACTTTTTTGATAACACTGTGACTGTATGGGGTCATAATCATCACCACAGTCCAGTACCAAACAATTGGATGCAGAGCAAAATAGTAATGTTTCATGCTTTACAAATTGGGAAGATAGGTTCTTGGAAGAGGGATAAATAACCACCTACATCTAGAGGACATCCTGAAGAACAGACATCTCCCAGGGAAACTTCAATATTAGTGATAAAGCTACCTATATAGGAAATCGGCAAGCATCTACATAGAAAACAAAATTAAAAAAAAAAAGAGAGAGAGAGAAAATAGAAAACGATAAAACGCAGAAGCAAAATACAAGCCCAGACCTCAGCCCAACCAGGACAAGTCTGGAGCACAATGAGATAGATGAAATTGGAAGTCGAACACTGTAACTTCTTGAAATGAGAGCAACAGCAGTGAAAAAACAAACGTAAAATGCTACAGAGAAAATAATTAGGTACAAAAATAAATGATGTTTAAAATCAAAGATATTAGAGAATACACAGATAAAAGAACAGATGAGTTTAGAAAAATGATGGAAACAAAAAATACTCAACATAGAAAAGAAATGGAATCTATGAAACAGATCCAAGCAGAAATCCAAAAGATTAAAACCTCTGTTGAAAGCATATGCACCAGATTGAAAGAAGGAGAGGATAAAATATCAGATCTTGAAGACATAATTGCAGCTAGTGATCATGAAAAGAAAGATATCTTAAAAATAGCAAGAGATCATGAAAAATCAATCCAGCAGCTACAAAATGAAGCAAATAAAAATAACGTAAGTTGATTGGGATCAATGAGAAAGCTGGAGACAGCATAAATGCCATAAAAAAAAAACTGTACACAGAAATAATGGCATAAACCTTCCAAAGCACAGATAAAGAATTTGACCTGCTAACAAATTAAGCACATAGAACTCCAAACAGCCATGACCAAAAGAAAACTACACCAACACATATGAAGGCAAGAAACAATATAGAGTATGAAGAAAGGACACTAACCTTGTCTGAGGCGGTTCTGCCATGGAGGACAGGAAGGTGGGTGAGGAAGAGGTTGCTGTCTGGGGTGAGAGACCCCTTCCATAAAGACGTAAGGGAAATCTCCTTCAAGGGTGTGCCTGTGTTCTTTGTCTCTTAGCCGCAGGGTCAATTTTGACAAAAAAAATTCTGTCTGATGTCACTTGTTTTCTCTGTGCTGCATATCCTCCAGAAGTGAGAGAACACAAGATCACTGATCAGATTCAACACTCCATTCATTACAGTTATATTGGGTTGGTGCTTCTCAAAGAAATCCTGGCATTCATTCATTTTTCCGTAATGAATTTCATAACATCACTGCTGACCTGCTCTCTGTCTTCATTTTCCTTGGTGGATTATTCCTCACAAAGCACCTTCTGCTGCTCACTCTGGGGTTCAGCAAGTTTTTCCATCATCAGGCTCTCCTTATGATCCCCAGCAAGCTCCTCTATGTTTGCAACCCTCTATGTTTCCAGATGCATGTCCTTGGCCGTGGACATAATCTCCTCTACTACTTGTGCATCCGACCCTTTAAAGTCACATTCAGTGACACATTCTGACCAGTTTTCCTCAGGCTGAGTTTAACGCCCAGTATATGTCATCTTCCTAGGTTTTGTCAATAAGGTAGATGCAGTGGAAGACACTGAAGTGTTTCTTCCGGAGCTCTTTCAGAGGCAAGGAAGTCTTTTCGGTAACAATAAAACACCTGGTGAAGAGGATCCTTTTTGTACAGCTTCTGAAAGTTGAAGATCACTTGCTGTTCATGGGATGCAGAAGAAGAGGCACGTTCAGGGGGACTTGACCTTTATGAGGTCGTACTCAGTGTCCATATCACCCACCAAGGATGGAGAGTGTGCTGGGGCATTCATTTTCCAACAGAAGGTACCTTTCAGGCACGTGGTTGTCAGAAAGCTATTTCCTAATGGTGGGTGTCAACATCTCACGCACTTATTCCATGAACAATTGCCTGATGACCAAAGCTTTTGCCCTGACCCTCCACGTGACAGGTAGTCTGAGCTTGTTCACATTCTATTTCTCCAGTGCATGAAGGGTCAGGGAATGATGCACCAGTAGTGTCTTACTCTTTAAATCAGCGCCTGTATTCATACACAGCAAAAGAGACAATCTGTCCTTTGTGGGATTGTGACCCAGCAGTGCCTCTTCCTCCTGTTGATACAGGTTATGTTCATCATATCCTTCCAGAGCAGGCCTGTTTCATCACAGCTGCACACTTGTCAAGTGACGTATCCTCTTGTCTCCATGAACTCCATGAATGCTTTCTTATAGTTTCTGTAGCAACCTCCTCAGAACTGGAAGCCTCACCATGTCTTACAACAATGTGGATACTAGTTCTCTTGCAGAATTTATCAAACCACCCTCCACTGGCTTTAAATCCATCACTTGTTGCACTTATAGAGGGGGTTTTCTTGCACTAAATCACCATAAAATTTCCTGGCTTCTTCATAGATCATAGCTTCACTAACACTGTTTTGCATTCAACCACACTAAAGAAGGTTTTTTCACTTCTCCCGGCACTTGTGTCCTCTGCTTGGTTAACAATACTATTCCTTTTGCCATAGCAGCTTCTTTGATGACATCATTATTCTTCAAAATAGTTGAGACCGTCGACTTCGCCATCTTGTCCTCTGAGGCCAGGTCAGTCACATGAGTAATATGCTCATGCTTTTCTGTAACTTCCTTCTTCAACTCAATGGTTATTTTCTTCAAAAACTTCTTCTTAACATTCTTTTTCTGCTCATTCTAGTTAC
Organism: Dasyprocta punctata; assembly: GCA_004363535.1. NCBI lineage: Eukaryota > Metazoa > Chordata > Mammalia > Rodentia > Dasyproctidae > Dasyprocta > Dasyprocta punctata. The sequence continues at coordinate 10,844 of RJWM01048948.1, forward strand.
CTTCCCTACTGTTCTGTACTTTCTTTTTATCACTGTGCTTACTCTACACTTTCTTTGTAGCCATAATGGATTGAATTTATATGGTACTGTATGCGCTAAATATCACAAAAATGGTTTACAGCAGGAGTGCACAGGTCTGCAACTAAGACATCGTGACCACATGTCAGAAAATGGAAGGTGGCCACATTCGTGTTCCTTACCTGATGCAGAGTTCTTGAATAGAAGCAAAATTTTGCCAGATGTGTATGTTCATGAACTGAATTGTTTACAGACAGAGACATTCACAAACCAGGGTATTACTTCAACTTTCTTTTTTGATTTTTACAGGAGCTCAGAGCTAAAAGTTTGGCTTGAATATTTGAGGAGACTTTGGACTGACTTTTCTATCCTGCTTTGAAACTCTTAAAATTCTGGTGCTTCTTAGAGATGGACTAAATACATTTTGCATAACAAGT